>JASAMX010017036.1:0-19664 GCA_030248175.1 Microlaimidae sp. YZB2_3
AGAAAAAGCTGTCAACATTAAGTCAGCTACCCTATATTTATTTATAAATGGCTTTGACGGACATGTTTTGTGTAATAATTTAGCAAATGGAGTTTTAAACAAAAATTTTCTCGTAATTGCTGTGTATCTCTCACAGAGAATTTACTGGAAAACAACAAATCGCACTTGATTTTTTGGCACTAAGGCATCAACAGACTCAGCAATTGAAAGGTTAAACAACATTTTTGTATGAAGTATAGATAAGTGCTGATATCATTATTACGTTGTGTTGATTAAATCGGACAATTTGAAGGGGAAACTAAGAATTACACTCAAAAAGCCGTAATTCCATAATTATAGAGATATTTTTTAATTGCTTAAACTTTAGCTTCAGTTTAGTGAGTTATAAGCAAAATATTACCTTTGGTAACAAAAAACTCAAAAATTGTCTATAGTCTTTTAGAAGAATGTTTAATACATTATTATTATTATTATTATTATTAGTAAAACGGGCTTTTTGCACATAGGTAAGTTGCTTGTATATATTTACTTATCGTTTTATTTACTGTGTGCATTATAATATTCAAACCAGTACTGTCACAAATTAAATTTTTTGATCGTCAAGCACGAACTACTTCTTTATTACTAGACCAATCAGACTGAAAATCGTGAACCTTGTAACCGTGGTCCCAAAATGTGCAACTATAATATTTTAGGTAAATATTCTAATACTAAAAGAGTAGTGTATTCCAGGCGATATGGAATCTAATTTGTAACAGTGCTCCTTAAATTTTTGTTATGTTTGTTATATAAATCTGAAAAAGACTGTTTTTGTTGTAAATAAAGATATTAAAAAATATAAAGCTGATTAGCAATAGTGTTGGGGCACTAATGAGACCAGACTATATCACATTGCTTTGTGTTAATGTGAGGCCTCTTTGTGCTTTGTTGTGCTTGAATCTTAAAAAAAATTTTATTGAAATTTATACATTTAAATTAACCCAGAGATTATTAAGATGAGATTATAAGACTAACAAGCACAGACCGTAGCTTGAATAACGTGTACAATAAAATATCAGTAAGAATCATGTAGGTTCACTTGTACCTTAGTTTTTCGATACGAATTTGCATATGACTGTAAAAAATCACACAATCTCACAACCAATTGGTGTGATTTATATAAAGTTTTGGTTTCTTTTGGATTTCGCTTAGGCATAGGAAAAAAAGTTTTTTTATGGGGCATTTGTTTGGCCAAATTAAAAACTTTTTTTTTTAAATTAACATAAAAAATGGATTTTTGTGGGCGAAGTTTTGATCAAGAGGACGGGTCTATAAAGTTATCTTTTTATAAATAAAAAAGAGTTTAAAAATCAAGATGTCAATATTTGATAAGCGGAAGCAGAGTTTGAAAACAGAAAAAAAATTGAATATCACTATATTTTTTATTAAAGAATGGTAATATAAAAATATTGTTTAGTGCCTAATGGTACAAGTGCAAGATAATTAACAAAAAAATGGCGACAGGATTGTTTGGTAATCTCATTTTTACATCCTTTTCATAGACACATTCCGCTGGAACATTTTTATAAATAAAGTTTAGAAAATACTACAATGAGCAGCTATCGGACTCACCGCCGATAAGGCGGTTGGTCTGTAATAACTATTTAAAAAACTCCGTGTATATATTATTGTATCTATATTACAGTAAAAAATATTAAAGGTTTGAGTATAAATGTTCCATAACGTGTTTAACATTTGCGTGGGCACATATGGTCATTTGATTGAATAAAAGATTTAAGGTAGAACACTATTTGACGAATTTTACAAAAAGCTACATATCAAATTAGATATTAATTTTTGTCTGACAAAAGTATAGTGCGATCGAAAGCTCAAATTAGGATGTATCCAACGGTAATATCATTGTTTACCAGTTGTTCTATTTTGATATATATTTTGATGAATTTAAAGCTCTAAAAACAGTTTGGTCATTAAAAAATTTTATTCGCTCAGTTTTTGCTGCAATTTTATAGAAAGTTAAAGAAAAATAGGGGGCAACTTTAAGATGTGGTTTGAAGTAAAACGTAATTCAAAAGTTCTAAAAACAGTTTTTGGTCATTTAAAAAATTTGATTCGCTCAGTCTTTGCTGCAATTTTATAGAAAGTTAAAGAAAAATAGGGGGCAACTTTTAGATGTGGTTTAAAGTAAAACGTAATTCAAAATTTTAAAAAAATCTACGTTTTTAATAGAAATGCAAATAAAAAAAATCCTGAATTAGTTTTTTAATAAAATACTATTCAAAGTATTGATTAGACTTGTGTCTAACTATTTCCAAACTTTTATTAAAATCTGAGTGAATCAGTTTTTTTTTTAATTTTCATTTAAATTTTTTGATTGTCGCCGAGATTAGAAACCATTTTTTTTTAAACTAGCTTTTAGAAAGGATCCCTCAGCTGGCTCAATAGCCGAGTGGTTATACTGTCGGGCTCGGGTCCTCGAAGGTGTAGGTTTCGAGTCTCTCACCCTCCGCAGCATTTTTAAAATGTCTTAAAAAATTTTTTTCTTTGTAATTTTTAGGTTTTTAATTGAAAAAAGTGTTCATTATTCAAGTAGATAAATTTTATTAATGTTTTGTATTTTTGCCATTTCAAACTCCATTCGGTTAGAAGTAAAGTTTTGCTTTTGGTTCACCAGGTTTGAGGCATTGGAATAACTTGGACTTTTGGTTATTAGTTAAAAAATAACACAAATTTTAACTTGCACGCCGTCTATTAATGAAGTATTAGCATTTCCCTGTTGGATCTAAATGGCTTAAATTTCTTTTGTGGAACTGGAATGTACAATGTAGCTAGCAAATTGTTATTAAAAAATGGCTTATTAGATAACGTATGTTTAACCCCTTTTGTTTGGAACGGGGTGGCATCCAAACTTTCTGAAATTTGGTATTACAATTTTTCGCGTTTGTTTGCCGATGTACAACTAAAAAGCTTGTAAAAATCGCCTAAATGAAAAAAGTCTATACTAGCTTCCGTTTACATGTTAAAATGGTGCTGCTCGATTTGAAAATTTTCTCGTTGTTGCAAATTCAAACCACGTAAAGACTTCGGTTCAAATTTAAAAGTAAAGACACAAATACCAAGAAGCCAAGAAAGGGAAGGCAGGCACCAAGATGAGTTTTTAAATTGATTGATTTCGTGCTTGAAAAATCTTACAAAAACATTCTTTAATTGATATTCCAGTTACGCTAAAGAAGTCCGAGAAATTAATAACGTTCCCCACCTGAGAAAAAAAATTTAGCCTGTAGGTGTGATGGCCTTTTTCCCTGTTAGGATGAAGCCAAACCTTCGTACAACAAAGGTGAAACCTTTGGTTCTTATGGTGGGCCGGATTTCGGCCCTTACAAATGGACGTATGATCTTGTGCCGTCTCTCCTACGTATTACCAAGGTTGGACTTTTGCCTTACATAATTTTTGTGGTGCGTAATAGGTCGCAGTGACCGAGCTAATTTAAATGGTTACAGCTGTAACCCTAGCAACAGGGAATTTTTCCAACATTAAATATTTTTTTTAATGGACATGGTATCCTTGTATTTTTTTACATTTTAATGTTCCCCGTTCACTGGGAATCATTCGCGCAAAAAATGATGTAGGACGGAAGAATGACACAAATTGTAGGTTATATGAACGTTTCAGCCGTCTTAACGCCAAACAAAAGGTTATCAATGGGACCAGGCCAAGGACATCTAATTATTTCAAAATGAAAAAAATTGGAGAATTTTGTTTTACTTTCCATTTTTAGATATTTTTTAAATATCTACCAATTATTTTAACAAAAGTCTGTTGACAAACCCCTCAGAAATTAACAAATGAATCATGAAATGCATAGTTCCAAATCACCAAACAAAAAATGAAAAACAAAATGTAAATGCTACATTGGTTGGTAAGAATGGTACCAATTTTTAAAAATAAACAGAAATAAAATAACTCATCACTAAATAACAAGAGCTCCAACAAACAATTTACAAGAAAACTTTTGCTCTTAAAAACAGTCAGAACTTTCCCAACATTTATGCAATCTTCTCAGAAAACTAAACATTTTCTCTATCCCATTTTCTTTTTTTAAACTAGCTATTCCATAATATTATGTGTGATTTTTTTCTCCAACCTCTTTCTTCCTATTATTATTATGATTCCAATGCTCTATCCTTAAAATCAATATTCCTTCATTAATTTATTTATTAAAATACACTTAACCCAGATAAGAAAGAATCACACAACTTTTTTAGGAACACACTTTTTTGTTAGGTTGTTAAAATAATTTATTTATCCACCAAAATAAAAAAATTAAACAGAAGTAAAGCCTCATAACTTGCATGCATAAATGGTGTTGGACACCAAGGATTTGCATATGCATATGACAGTCTTCTAAGAAACTGCTAAGTTGTACAAGAATACATCTCTAGATTTCCAATTGTCATAGACCAATTATTTTGAGTGCTATTTTACTTCAACTGTGTAGTAATTTCAACAACAAGACTTCTATTTGGAGAAAATTATCAAAACCTTTTTTTTTATAATAATAATAGTATTGGCTGTATGGTACTCATGTGGCTATTTAGTCTTATATGGGCCACAACTATCAGAGAATGTTGTGAAATTTTGGGTTCCATGTTTATTTCCTGATCTACTATTACCATTATTCTAAGTGTTACATTCTAAAATTGATATTCCTTCATTGTTCATACGTGGGCACTGAGCTGTGGCACTGTGTTAACCACATGATCACATAATAATGCATATTGGTATCCAGGTTTACTTTCTTCTATTTTTTTATTTAAAAGAAACAATCTGTATTATTTAATAAATAGTGTCACTGCATTTAACTCATGTGCTGTGCTAACTATATAAGTGGTTAGGTAATTTTAGATCCATTTTGGTTTATTAATTTATTTGTTTTTTAATTATTATTTTTATTTCAAAACATAATTTCATTATTCATGGTGTGTGTGCCATAGTTATGTATATCTGCCCAACTTCTCATCTGCTAGTGTATAATTTTGTAATTCTTTTATTTTAAAAATAATTAGATTATTTTGCCATGCCAGGAGTGCCATGTGATTTAGTCACTTCATTGTGCTAGCTATAGTTGAAAATGAATATTAATGTTTATTTTTTCTTTTCTATTTTTATTGACAGCACTCAATTGTTGGTGGCATGGAATGTGGGTGTGACATTATTAGTTGTGGTGCTGTGCTAACCATTATTAGAGAACTGGGTAATTTTAAATTCAGAGCCTTCTTTTATTATTATGATCAGATTATCATCATTATTATTATTATTATTACCATTACTATTATTATTATTATTAATTAATTATGATGACTATTATTATTATTATTATTATTATTATTATTATTACTATTATTATTATTATTATTATTATCACATTAATCATGATTCCAATGTCAAATCTAAATCCACATTCCTTTTTGTTATGATAAATGTATTAAAGAAAACACTGCTCTATTTAAAAAGAAGTAAGATTATGGAGCTTTCCTTAGGAGCACTTTTTTATTTAGTTCTTTATTCATATCCCTATCCATAAAAAAATTTAAAAATGATTACAAAACCTCTAAACTAAGAGATATTTTGGCAACAATAAGGAGTGAAGCAGATGCACAGGCCCTCAAAATGCAATGACAAAGACATTTCAGTCTACTTCCTCAAATTGTTTGCAGAAATTATTATTTTGAAACACCATTCATGCTTCTTCATTCATGGTGTGCAAATTTTCAAAAACAACAAATTACTTTTTTTTACTTTCTGCATTACTGATGAAAATTAATTAAAGTTTAATTAAAAACAAAAGAACAAAAAACAAATGATTTATTATTGTGGTGTGATGTCATGTGTTGAACCCCTGTAACCACTGCTAACTATAATCAGAGAACGTTGGAGAATTTGTAAAATTCATGTTCCACTTCTTCACTTATTTTTATTATTCTAATGTCTTATATGTTAAAGTCCACATTTCCTTCATTTATGTGACATTTTAACTTTTAGAAATAGTGCTAATGATAATTATATAACCAGGCCATAAAAATAAATCCTTACTTTACATGCTATCAGCTTTTCTTTTTATTTTTATTAAAAAATAATTATTATTTAGGTGATAAATATCTTATTGCCATTTAGCTTATGGTGCTGGGCCAAATGATTAACTGGGGCATCAGGTTATTTTTTTAATTCATGATTTACTTTCGTCTTTTTCTTTATTATTTTTATCTAAAAAATATAATTCCAATCATCTACTAAACTGAATTAGAATAAAAGCATGCTTGTAATACACTTTTCTCTTACTTATAATCAAAAAACCTTTATTGTATTTTAAATAATAAATATAATAATATAAATTTGTAAATGAAAATTACAATGTTTATGTAATAGGTCGCATGTGCATTTCATAAAAAATTGTGTATGTTTACAGCCTATTAATAATGTATTTTCTTTTGTTTTTTTAATGAAACGTATATTAATAAAATTACATTGATAATTAAAATTAATATATTGTAAAATCTGTAGATTTTATAGTTACGATGATTTAATGAACAATAAAATAAAAGAATCAAATGTTCTTTATTAATTTACATGTATTATGAGCATAAACAAAATTGGTTGTTTTACTATTAATAAAGTTCCTTTAATTAAATGCATTTTTATTATTTTTAAATGGAAAATTATATATATAAAACACTTTACTTAAAAATGATTTGTGGTCTTTTGGATTTAATTAAAGTATTATAACGTTTGTTTTGATAATGTAAAAATCTATCAAAACATAACTTCACGCTTAATAATAGTCGTAACAAAATCTTAAAATTAAAACATTCCAAATTGTTTAAATATACCTGCTTCAAATCTTCTGTTTCCAAAAAGTTTTCGCAAAAATTATTCGTTTCATAATGTAATTCGATTTTTGGGGTGTAGGTCGTGGATGAAAATTTTTTGTAAGCGCTAAGGTAGCTTCTTCATTATAAGTCTTTATGATATAGGCCCCAGGCTTAAATTAAGGGAGTAACCGCTCGCCGCTCAGGAAGAGAAATGAAGAACCTACGTGTGAAAATAGATGAGTCCTCGTAATAAGCGTCTTTTACAGTACGAGGGAGGGGTACAAAAAGAACAAAGAAATATTTGAGAAAAACTCAGCTTTCTTAAGTTTTCTTAAGTTTAAACCTATACTTCATAAAAATTGCGACATGATGATATGTTTTACTACGTTAAAGTGCTTTAATACATCAGTTTGTGCAAAATAAATTTTGGTTTCTTAATTAAACGTCACAATAGTTTAAAATCACCACTAAAATAGTATTTTCCTGAACAGTCATTTCAAATTAGTAAAAATAAAGATGAAATTCTGCGCTTTTAAACTAATTTTAAACCTACCTAGGTTTTTTTTAAATATTTTGCTTGTAAAACTATTCAAAATTTAAAATTTAATTTTAAAATGCCCATTCCAAACTTTTAAATTAAGCATTTTCTGTAATTGAAATGCATCAAGCGTGCCAGAAGCGCCGTCCCTACGATGCGGCAAAAAACTAAAAATCCCAAAAACTGCTTTTGCTTTTGCAATATTTAAAAAGTATTTAAAAAATTTTGAAAGAGAAGGGGGTCGAAAGATTTTGAACCAATAAATATATAAAATATTTTAAACCGTAAAATGTACTAGTCACTCGCTGTTTGTCAATTTTCCCTCTACATATGATTGGCGCTAGTAATTATTGTACCCTCTTCCTAACACTAAAAAACCCTTATTCCGAACTAGTCTATAAAAATAATCAAAAAAGTTTTTAGTGATGATGTAACCAATTGTTATTAAATTGCGTCACGTGTTTCTCTCTACGTGATATTTAATAGAAAAACGAGTGGTTATTTTACCACCTAACAATTTTCACCCTGATAGAATTCATATTTAGTCTGCAATAGACATTATGTGGACTATAGGAAATTTTCATTTGGTTTGGGCAGCTGCCCCCTGAATAAAAATTTCTACCAGATGATAATGATATGTTATCTAATTACACAGCACTGTTGCATTTTTTTTAGTCTGATGAAATGACAATTGAAAAAAATCATACTCACAGAAATCTTTAACAAGCGCGAAATTGCCAGTTTTTTCAAATTTATAGTTGTTTCTTACACATAGAAATATAACCTTCTAATTGAAAAAGTGGCGATTTAGCGCTTGTCAAAGATTGCTGTGAGTATGATTTTTTCAATAGTCATTTCATCAGACTAAAAAAATGCATCAGTGCTGTGTAATTAGATCAATGTATAAACAAATCATTATCATAAGGTAGAAATTTTTATTCAGTGGGCAGCTGCCCAAACCAAATGCGAATTTCCTATGGCCGGGAAAAAATCGCTACTTTTTCCTGCTCTATTCTGAGAGCATTTTTTAAGGCTGGTTTTATTAATTATCAAATAAAATAAACAATAAAATTATTAAATCTAAGAGCACCATTGTATTTCTTATTAAAGTACAATTAAAATGATTGTTTAGTTTTTTAATTTGCTTCAATGTTACACAAGTTATAACTGATTTTTAAAAGCGAAAAATAAATTGCGAAAAATTAATTCATTTTGTATCCAATATCTAAAATTCATATAAATTATTTACCAGCTAATCCTGGTGAACTCTCGCAATGAAAATATTGTTTTGTCTTAGTTAAAAGGAATTGATGCTCCTGTTTATTTTAAGACGACACTTTAACGACGTTCTATTAATATAAGTTGTAAAATAAAGCCAACGGGTGATGGTGCCACGTAGCACGTCTTTCAACAAAGTACCGAGGCTGGAGATTACAGATTCAAGTCGTATACCGCCCATTTTTTGTCAAAAAACCAAAAATAGCAAATTTTTATGCATTCTTTCTGTTAAAACTCAGTTTTTTTCGCATTGTATTTCTGGACGTTAAATTAGGTGGGCGATACATGTTCGTTGGTGCATACACCACATTGTGAACATGACGTTCATTCAACCCACCATTAGTTAAGCAGTAAACAGTTTTAATTAAACAATTAATTATTGTAATTATACCGTTTTCTAGCACAGTTTGTGCAACACGCACTTTTTCCTTCGAATCTGTTGGTCTTGGCCGTCGAATAGGAATTTCTGGGCCTCTTCGTAATTGGTCGAAGCTCTGTGCGTGCGGCGGAAAAGTCTTAACACGAAAATTGCCTGAACGCCAGCGAAAGCTACCCAAAAAATAGTGAGAATGATGTCCAACAATGCGGGAAATAGTTCATTGTTAGATACAATCAAGCTATTGTTTTGAACAGATCTGACGTATTTCTCAAAGTCGAAATTTTGAGATACTGTCATATCGAAAACAAATTTCAGCACCCCCACAATCCAGCCGAGTAATACGATTATTGCATACCTATATAAATAACAAAATTCATAATGAAGGGGGTACGGTGGTTTTATCCCTCCCCTTTAGTTTGGCGGGATTTTAATTATCAAATTTATGCATTACAAAAAGTCCAACAAAATTTACCCAAGAAAATTAAATATCCTTAAAATTAAAATACCCTTAAAAATAGTTTAAAACGATGGCCAAAAGAACATGAGGTTTTTTTAAATAGTGTTACTCCAGTCTATTCCGTAAGTTAAAAACGATAATTTTGTATGACAAAATGTGTGTGTAGCGAAGTGAAAATAAAGCGCTACAGTTGCGAAAAATATAAGAGCAAAATTTGACTTAACGGAATAAGCTGAATTCTTCCGTTTCCGAAAAATTACGTAAAAATTATTGATTTGATGACATATTTCATTTCAAGGCGGGACCACGAACTCAAACTTTTGCCGACTAAAAAAATGCAGACTAATTTAGTCTGATTGCCAATTTTTGATAAGCTTTTATTTAAAATGTGTTAAAAATGATTTTTTTAAAACTTTTTAACGTGTTGGATGTGCGCCGCCAAATCTGCCGCAAAACTGCCGTCAAACCGCCGCCAAACTGCTGCCATTTAGAAACTAAGGCGTTAAAATAAAAACATTTTATTATAAGACGATTTTAACTAATTCATAGTTTATTTTTCTAAACTAAATTTTACTAAACCTAAGCAAAGGTCTAAAAACAACCTAAACTTTCTTCGCGCAGCTATTTGTTAAAGTTTAGGTTGTTTTTAAGGCCTTGCTTAGGCTTAGGAACGCATAGGCTTAACCTTAAAAAAAAGTCGAGTAAAACCGAGTTAGCCTATATTGCGCGCGGAAAAGTTCGCGCGGCGCGCGCTGAAAATTGGTAACTGCTTTTATATCGATAGCTATACTGCTGGAACAAAATGCCCCACGGCGCAATAGACTATAGTCTGCTCAGCTACTTTCTAAAAAGGAGATCTCTGTGATAAAAGACAACTTGGTTTTGTTTTCAATTTTTTTTGTTGAATAAAAAAAATATTAACAGTTTTTTGTACATAAAAAATTGTTTAAAGATGTAAATATGAGATTAACATTATTGAATTGGATATAATTAGTTAAAACCTTAGTTTTTAAATGGTGGCGGTTTAGCGGCTTTTTGGCGGCAGTTTGGCGGCAGATTTGGCGGCGCACATCCAACACGTAACTTTTTATGCGTAGCTAGGTTTTTATACGAAAGTTTTTAGATCACCTCACCAAATACCGGAGCCATAATTTTATGATAACAGATATATACATGTACCCATAAAAATAATTTATATTTATAAACATAATAATATATTTTTAGATGATACATTGTTAATAAATTTCTTGTGATAAAAAATTACATGCTAAATCATTATGTATTCAATAACCAGGAGGTGCGTATTTCCCCACTTGTTTAAGTTGTATATATAAGTTATATATATTTAAGTTTTTCTAAAAAAAGGCTTACCTTAAATCGCACTCCTGTTATGAATACATAAGATTAGCAGAATTTTTTATCACAAGAAATTATTAACAATGTATCATCTAAAAATATATTATATGTTATAAATATAAATATTTTATGGGTACATGTATATATCTGTTATCATAAAATTATGGCTCCGGTATTTGGTGAGGTGATCTAAAAACTTTCGTATAAAAACCTAGCTACGCATAAAAAGTACGGTTGGATGTGCGCCGCCAAATCTGCCGCCAAACTGCCGCCAAATAGCCGCTAAACCGCCACCATTTAAAAACGAAGGTTTTAACTAATTATATCCAATTCAATAATGTTAATTTATATTTACATCTTTAAACAATTTTTTATGTACAAAAAACTGTTAATATTTTTTTTCTCAAACAAAAAAATTGAAAACAAAACCAAGTTGTCTTTTATCACAAGACTCCTTTTTAGAAAGTAGCTGAGCAGACTATAGTCTATTGCGCCGTGGGGCATTTTGTTCCAGCAGTATAGCTATCGATATAAAAGCAGTTACCAATTTTCAGGGCGTGCTGCGCCAACTTTTCCGCGCGCAATATAGGCTAACTCGGTTTTACTTGGACTTTTTTTTAAGGTTAAGCCTATGCGTTCCAAAACCTAAGCAAGGCCTTAAAAACAAGTTAAACTTTAACAAATGGCTGCGCGAAGAAAATTTGTAGGTTGTTTTTAAAAAGTTTGCTTAGGTTTAGTAAAATTTAGTTTAGAAAAATAAAATGATGAATTAGTTAAAATCGTCTTATAATAAAATGTTTTTATTTTAACGCCTTAGTTTCTAAATGGCAGCAGTTTGGCGGCGGTTTGACGGCAGTTTTGCGGCAGATTTGGCGGCGCACATCCAACACGTTAAAAAGTTTTAAAAAAATCATTTTTAACACATTTTAAATAAAAGCTTATCAAAAATTGGCAATCAGACTAAATTAGTCTGCATTTTTTTAGTCGGCAAAAGTTTGAGTTCGTGTTGCTCGAAATGAAATATGTCATCAAATCAATAATTTTTACGTAATTTTTCGGAAACGGAAGAATTCAGCTTATTCCGTTAAGTCAAATTTTGCTCTTATATTTTTCGCAACTGTAGCGCTTTATTTTCACTTCGCTACACACACACTTTGTCATACAAAATTATCGTTTTTAACTCACGGAATAGACTGGATTAACACTATTTAAAAAAACCTCATGTTCTTTTGGCCATCGTTTTAAACTATTTTCAAGGGTATTTTATTTTTAAGGATATTTAATTTTCTTGGGTAAATTTTGTTGGTCTTTTTGTAATGCATAAATTTGATAATTAAAATCCCGCCAAACTAAAGGGGAAGGGATAAAACCACCGTACCCCCTTCATTATGAATTGTGTTATTTATATAGGTATGCAATAATCGTATTACTCGGCTGGATTGTGGGTGTGCTGAAATTTGTTTTCGATATGACAGTATCTCAAAATTTCGACTTTGAGAAATACGTCAGATCTGTTCAAAACAATAGCTTGATTGTATCTAACAATGAACTATTTCCCGCATTGTTGGACATCATTCTCACTATTTTTTGGGTAGCTTTCGCTGGCGTTCAGGCAATTTTCGTGTTAAGACTTTTCCGCCGCACGCACAGAGCTTCGACCAATTACGAAGAGGCCCAGAAATTCCTATCCAACGGCGAAGACCAACATATCGAAGGAAAAAGTGCGTGTTGCACAATCTGTGCTAGAAAACGGTATAATTACAATAATTAATTGTTTAATTAAAACTGTTTATTGCTTAACTAATCGTGGGTTGAATGAACGTCATGTTCACAATGTGGTGTATGCACCAACGAATATGTATCGCCCACCTAATTTAACGTCCAGAAATACAATGCGAAAAAACTGAGTTTTAACAGAAAGAATGCATAACAATTTGCTATTTTTGGTTTTTTGACAAAAAATGGGCGGTATACGACTTGAATTTGTAATCTCCAGCCTCGGTACTTTGTTGAAAGACGTGCTACGTTGCACCATCACCCGTTGGCTTTATTTTACAACTTATATTAATAGGACGTCGTTAAAGTGTCGTCTTAAAATAAACAGGAGCATCAATTCCTTTTAATTAAGACAAAACAATATTTTCATTGCGAGAGTTCACCAGGATTAGCTGGTAAATAATTTATATGAATTTTAGATATTGGATACAAAATGAATTAATTTTTCGCAATTAATTTTTCGCTTTTAAAAATCAGTTATAACTTGTGTAACATTGATGCAATTTTAAAAACTAAACAATCATTTTAATTGTACTTTAATAAGAAATACAATGGTGCTCTTAGATTTAATAATTTTATTGTTTATTTTATTTGATAATTAATAAAACAAGCCTTGAAAAATGCTCTAAGAATAGAGCAGGAAAAAGCAACGATTTTTTCCCGGCTATAGGAAATTTGCATTTGGTTTGGGCAGCTGCTCACTGAATAAAAATTTCTACCTTATTATAATGATTTGTTTATACATTGATCTAATTACACAGCACTGATGCATTTTTTTAGTCTGATGAAATGACTATTGAAAAAATCATACTCACAGCAATCTTTGACAAGCGCTAAATCGCCACTTTTTCAATTAGAAGGTTATATTTCTATGTGTAAGAAACAACTATAAATTTGAAAAAACTGGCAATTTCGCGCTTGTTAAAGATTTCTGTGAGTATGATTTTTTTCAATTGTCATTTCATCAGACTAAAAAAATGCAACAGTGCTGTGTAATTAGATAACATATCATTATCATCTGGTAGAAATTTTTATTCAGGGGGCAGCTGCCCAAACCAAATGAAAATTTCCTATAGTCCACATAGTGTCTATTTCAGACTAAATATGAATTCTATCAGGGTGAATATTGTTAGGTGGTAAAATAACCACTCGTTTTTCTATTAAATATCACGTAGAGAGAAACACATGACGCAATTTAATAACAATTGGTTACATCATCACTAACAACTTTTTTGATTATTTTTATAGACTAGTTCGTTCGGAATAAGGGTTTTTTAGTGTTAGGAAGAGGGTACAATAATTACTAGCGCCAATCATATGTAGAGGGAAAATTGACAAACAGCGAGTGACTAGTACATTTTACGGTTTAAAATATTTTATATATTTATTGGTTCAAAATCTCGACCCCTTCTCTTCAAAATTTTTTAAATACTTTTTAAATATTGCAAAAGCAAAAGCAGTTTTTGGGATTTTTAGTTTTTTGCCGCATCGTAGGGACGGCGCTGCTGGCGCGCTTGATGCAGTTTCAATTACAGAAAATGCTTAATTTAAAAGTTTGGAATGGGCGTTTTAAATTTAATTTTTAAATTTTGAATAGTTTTACAAGCAAAATATTTAAAAAAACCTAGGTAGGTTTAAAATTAGTTTAAAAGCACAAATTTCATCTTTATTTTTACTAATTTGAAATGACTGTTCAGGAAAATACTATTTTAGTGGTGATTTTAAACTATTGTGACGTTTAATTAAAAAACAAAAATTTATTTAGCACAAACTGATATATTACAGCACTTTAACGTAGTGAAACATATCATCGTCTAGCAATTTTTATGAAGTATAGGTTTAAACTTAAGAAACTAAGAAAGCTAAGATTTTCTCAAATTTTATTTTGTTCTTTTTGTACCCTCCCTCGTACTGTAAAAGACGCTTATTCCGAACTAGTCTATTTTCACGCGTTCATTCTTCATTTCTTCCTAACGGCGAGCGGTTACTCCCTTAATTTCAGCCAGGGGCCTATTTCATAAAGATTTCTGTAATGGAGCTACCTAGCATTACAAAAATTTGGGTCCGCGGTCCCGCCGCGAAATCAAATTTCGTTATGAAACCAATGATTTTTACCAAATTTTTTCGGAAACCGGAGATTAAACAACTATATTAAAACAATTTCGAATATTTTTGTTAATTTTTGACTATTATTTAGAGCTATATTAAGCGTATCTAAAGTTTCTCATATGTAAATTTTTTAGGTTATTCCGAAAAAACAAACATTTTGTGATGCTTAATTAAATACAAAAAGACCACGAACATTTTTCAAGTAGATGTTTTATTTGTATATAGTATTTCCAGTTTCAAAAATAATACGAAAAAATGCATTTAATTTGAGAGGAACTTTGTTTCGTGGTGGGACCGCCGACCCAATTTTTGTTATGCTAGGTAGGTCCATTGTAAATTAATAAACGCATTTAATTTCTTCTTATTTTATTAATTAAAAAATACGTACGTAACTGTGGAATTTACGGAATTTACCGACATTTAATTTTTTAAATTATAAACGTAATTTTATTAATATACGTTTTAATTGAAAAAAAACAAAAGAAAATATGCGTTTATTAATTTACAGCTGTAAATTAATTACACGCAATTTTTATGAAATAGGCCCCTGGGGCCTATTTCATAAAAACGTTGTTAATTTTCATTTTACAAATCTCTGTCTATATTTTTTTGTAAAATACACGATAAAGGTTTTTTGATTTGTAATCCAGGGAGAGTATCTCCGAGCACTGCTCTGCTCTGATTGATTTCTCCATCGATGATTGGAATTATATTTTTTTGAAATAAAAATAATAAGAAGAAGAAGACGAAGTTGAACATGAATTACAAAAATAACCTGATGCCCCAGTAATAGTTGGCGCGGCGCCGTGAGGCTAAATGGCAATGGGTGCTTCTGCGCCTTCGATGGTTGCAATTATTTCTTTTAATAAAAAAAATCAAAAGAAAAAGCTGAACATGAGGTACAAATTTTATCCACGTCGTCTGATTATAGTTGGCGCTATTTCTCGAGGCTAAATCGCCGCGTGAACGATGAACGAATATAGGTTTTAACATATGAGCGTTAGAATAATAGTAATAAGTAGAAGAATATGTACATGAAATTACAAAATTTTTCCAACTTTCTCTGATTATAGTTGGCACGGTGCTGCGGGGCTAAACCACCGCTGGCGTTTCCGCGCCACCAATAATTGCAATCATTTGTTTTGTTTTTTTGTTTTTTTTAATTAAACTTTAAATTAATTTTTTCATCAGTAATGCAAAAATTAAAAAAAGTAATTTGTTGTTTTTGAAATTTCCCGCGCGGTGGAATGGAAGTAGATGGTGCTGGGAACTGGTGCGGTTTCTGCAACCAATTAGAAATCGAGCTGAATCTTCTACAGTTGGCGCAGTTTCTGCGAGGGGCTGTCCGTTGTCTGCTTTTTACACTCCTTATTGTTGCCGAAATGCTGTTATTGTGCGGTTGAGGGTTTTTATGTAATCATTTTTTCAATTTTTTTTATCAATAAATCGATAACAAGGACCTAAATAAAAAAAAGTGCTTCCTAAGAAAGTTGCGTAATTCTTTCTTCTTTCCAATGAGCCCATGTTTATTTTTGATCAATCAGTAACAAAGAAGGAATATCGATTTTAAGAATTCAGCGTTGGAATAATAATAATAATAATAATAATAATAATAATAATAATAATAATAATAATAATAATAATAATAATAGTAATAATCATAATAATAATAATAATAATAATAATAGTAATAATAATAATAGAGAAAAAAAATAATAATAATAATAAAGAAAAAGAAAAAGAAAAAGAAGAAGAAAAAGAAGATGGTTCTGAATTTCAAAATTTACCCACGTTCCCTAATAATGGATGGCGCGGCGCCGCGGGGCTAAATTGCCCCATGGCGCCACTCCACTGCCACCCACAAATAAATTATATTTTTTGAAATAAAAAAAAAGAAGAAAAGATGAACATTAATATTATCCACGTTTTTCAACTATAGTTGGCGCGATGAAGTGAGCCTAAATCGCCGTGTGGCACTCCTGCATCACAAATGATTGCAATTATTTTTTTGAAATAAAAGAATTACAAAATTTATCTACGCTCTCCAATAAAAGTTGGGGCGGGTGTCGTAGGCTATGTGGCGCCCCCGCGCCATCGATAATTGAAATTATATTTTTTGAAATAAAAATAAGAAGAAGAAGAAGACAAATTAATTAAGAAAACAAAAATGAATTACAAAAATTACCCTGGGCGCCCCATTTATATAGTTGGCGCGGCGCCGTGTGGCTAAATCGCAGTGGCTGCTCTTGCGCCTTTAATAATTGCAATTATTTTTTTAAATTAAAAAAGTCAGAAGAAAAAGATGAACATGAATTACAAATTTTATCCACGTCCTCTGATTATGGTTAGCGCGGTGCCGCGAGGCTAAATCACCGGGTGAACGAGGAAGGAATATTGATTTTAAGATATGAGTGTTAGAATAATAATAATAATTAGAAGAATATGAACATGAATAGCACAATTTTCGCAACGTTCTCTAATTGTAGTTGGCGCGGTGCTGTGTGGCTCAACCGCGGCGTGGAGTTGCCGTGCCACCGATGCTTATTATTATTAGAAAAAATCTTTTTATTAAGAATTAATTTTTTTCACGCAAGAAATAAAAAAAAGTACTTTCTTGTTTTTGAAATTTCCCGCGCGGTTGAAAAGCAGACGGCGCTGGGAAATGGTGCGGTTTCTGCGACCAATTAGAAATCGAGCTGTCTTCTACGGTTATGGCGCAGTTTCTACGAGGGGCTGTCCGTTGTCTGCGCTGTCTGTACAATCCTTATTGTTGCCAAACGGCTGTTATCATTCGGTTGTGAGTTTTTACTTATGCATTTTTTTAATTTTTTTTCTATTTTGATCAATAAATCGATAACAAGGACCTAATGAAAAAAAGTGTTTCCTAAAAAAAGTTGTGTGATTCTTTCTTCTTTCTATTTAGCTCATGTTTATTTTTGATCAATCAGTAACGAAACCGATTTTAAGGATTGAGCGCTGGAATCTAATAATAATAATAAGAAGAAGAAGGTTCTAAATTTGCGCCACCCATGATATTCTGAAAAAAATGTTTCCTTCGTTAAAATACAAATAAAACGTTTGGTTTTTTAAAATTGCATCAATATTGCAGAAGTTATGACTCGTTTTTGAGAGCCAAAGATTTATTGCAAAGTGTTTTTGCAGCACTTGTTATTTAGTGATTATTTATTTTTATTTTTTGTTATTTTTAAAAATTCGTACCATTTGTACCAACCAATGTAGCATTTCATTTGTTTTCAGTTTTTGTTTCGAGAATGAGAAACTATGTTTAACATGGTAATCTATTAATTTCTGGAGTTTTGTAGACGGAGTTTTGTTAAAATAATTGGTCAATATAGGGAAAAATTTATAAAAAAATGAAAAGTAAAAAGAAGTACCGCAAAATACGCAGTACGGTTATTTTTAAATAATTAAATGTCCTTTACCTCGTTGCCGTGTTTGCCTTCTCTTTGGTTACAACCGTGAAACGTTCGTATGACCTACAGTATATGTCGTACTTCCGTCATACATAATTTTTTGCGCGAATAGTGCCCAGTGAGCGAGTAATTTTAAAATTTTAAAATACACGGATACAGTGTATTACGTAGGGTATTTTCTGTTGGAAAAATTTGCATATTGCTACGGTACAGCTGTAACCATTTCAATTTGCTCGGTCACTGAGCACTATTTGCGCACAAAAAAATATGTATGACAGAAGTACAACCTAGGTCATGCGTAGGGTTTACCGCGGTAAGGTTTACGTACATTTGTCATACAAAAATACCACCACCGTGAGAAAAAGGTTTCACCTTTGTTGTACGAAGGTTTCACCGTTGTAACGGGGAAAAAGGTCATCACAGGAACGGTTTAAAATATGTTACTCAGTTAAAACGTATTAATTTGTCGCATTTTTTTAACATAATCAAATACAGATTTGGAAATGTTTATTATGAGTTTGTACAACACGAAATAGTCGATGGAAAAAACGTGTTGGTGCCTGCCTTTCCTTACTTGGCTTCTTGGTATTTGTGGCTTTTTTCTTCGAATCTTTGGAATGAAATTTTGCTCATAGTTGAATTCCAACGACGAGAAAAACTTCAAATAGGGCAGCACTATTTTGACATGCTAAACGGAAGCTCGTGTGGACTTCTTTTTTTAATTTCAGCGATTTTACCGGGTTTTTGGTGCTACATCGACAAACCAACGCGAAAAACTGTAATACAAATTGCAAAAAAGTTTGGATGCTACCGCGATTCAAACCAAAGAGTTTAAACATATTTTGTTTAATAAGCCATTTTTAATAACCATACGCTGTACATGTACGTTCACTGCCACAAAAAAACTTTAAGCCGTTTAGATGGGGCAGGGAAGTGCTTAGTGTTGGCTAATTGACGGCGTGCAGTAAAAATTTGTGTTATTTTTAACTAATAACCAAGAGTCCGAGTTATTCCGATGCTTCAAACCTGGTGAACCAAAAACAAAACTTTATTGACGCGTCGTAGTTAAACCGCTCATCATGTAAGTATATCCGGCACCCAGCACGATATTTACTGTAATTAAACGGTGATGTGCGGTTTTTTTTAATTATTATCGCGCAGATGCCGGATATACTTACATGTTAAATGAAAAGATTAGCGGTTTAACTACGATGTGCTTATTCTAACCCATAAGTTAAATGGCAAAAATACAAAACATTAATAAAATTCATTACTTGAATAATGAACACTTTTTTTCAATTAAAAACCTAAAAATTACAAAGAAAAAAATTTTTTTGGACGTTAAATATGCTGCGGAGTGAGAGACTCGAACCTACACCTTCGAGGACCCGAGCCCGTCTAACCACTCGGCTATTGAGCCAGCTGAGGGAACCTTTCTAAAAGCTATAGTCTATACAAAAATGGTTTCAA
>JASAMX010017039.1:0-10025 GCA_030248175.1 Microlaimidae sp. YZB2_3
TTTGTATGCTTAGGGGTCCTTACCCCGGTTCGCCCCGGTTGATTTGACAGCTAAATTGCCGGGGCCAGGGCCAGGGTCGGGGTAGAGAAATTTGCGTTTGCCTGGGCCGCGGCTGAGGTAGAAAAAAGTGCCGGGGCAAACCGGGGTCGGTGCCGGGGCCCCGGTCGATCCCTAAGCGCAGTGCAGTGGCGCTTCAGACAAAGTTTACCTACGTTCTCTAAATATAGTTTGCGCCATGGCGTGCGCCAATGATTGCAATTATAATTTTTAAAATAAAAATAAGAAGAAGAAGATGATGATGAACATAAATTATAAAATTTACCCACGTTCTCTAAGTATAGTTGGCGCTGTGCCGTGGGATAAATCGCAGTGTGGAACCTTCGCACCACCGATAATTGGAATTATATTTTTGAAGTATAATTAATAATAAGAAGAAAAACATGAATTACAAAGTTTATCAGGTGCTCTAGTTATAGTTTTCTAAGTGCCATGTGGCTAAATAGCAGTGGGCGCCACCGATGATTGCAATTATTTTGTTGGAATAAAAAAATTAAATGAAGAAGATGATTACAAATTTTATCCAAATTGTCTGAATATAGCTGGTGCGGTACCGCAGGGTTAAATCGCCGCGTGAACGATGAAAGAATATTGATTTTAAGATAATGAGCTTTAGAATTATAATAATAAATAGCAGAAGATGAACATAAAGTAAAAAAAATTGTCAACATTCTCTAATCATAGTGTGCACGGTGCTTTGGGGCTAAACCGCCGCGTGGCGTTCCTGCGCTACCGATGCTTTTATTATTTTTTAAAACTTTGAATTAATTTTTTCATCAGGAATGCAAGAATTAAAAAAGTGTTTTGTTGTTTTCGCCGTTTTCCGAGCGGTTGAAGTAGACGGCGCTGGGAACTGGTTCGGTTTCCATCACCGTTTAAAACTGGTCTTCTGCTTTTTTGTGCGGTTTCTATGAGAGGCTGTTCGTTGTCTGCTCTGTACAATCCTTATTGTCGCCAAAAAGCTGTAATTCTGCGGTTGGGAGTTTATATTTGCTTAGTTTTTTTTTTAATTTTTTTATTTTGATCAATAAATCAATAAAAAGGACCTAAATGAAAAAAGTGCTTCCTAAGAAAGTTGCGTAATTCTTTCTTCCTTCCAATAAGGCCATCTTTATTTTTGATAAATCAGTGACGAATGAAGAATATCGCATTTAAGGATTGAGCGTTGGAATAATAATAATAATAATAATATTAAGAAGAAGAAGAAGAAGAAGAAGAAAAAAGAAGAAGAAAAAGAAGAAGAAGAAGAAAAAGAAGAAGAAGAAGAAGAATGAATTCTTCTTCTTCTTCTTCTTCTTCTTCAATGTGTCCTCAAAAATTTTTAGGGGGTCATTTTTATATATTTATTGTAATACCGTCTTGTTTGTACTCATATTAAAGCTTTCGACACGCGGATCTTAAAAATATGAATTTCAATTCGAATCACCCATTGGTTATTATTTTTACAATTCACAATGTACCCCTTAAAAATTTTTGCCACGCGTAGTATTTTTAAGAATATTTGTTTTCAAAAAACTGATAACTAAAAGTTAAAAAGCAATCCAGAATCTACCAGTTGGCAATCAGCCATATACATTGTAAAAAACGGATTTTAATCATATTTGCAGAAATTAAGCCTATGTAGGTAGCCGAAAATTCAAAATTAAAAAAATGATTCAATTCCGACCAGTAAAATGAAAGAAAACTTTTTTCAAAAACAAAATTAAAAAAATAAATAAACGCCTTCAGCTACGATAATTGGTATTTTTTAACTCATCAATTTTTTGTTCACGCTTTTAAAACAGAAATAAGTTATAAAATTTCATTTACAAATTTAGAAAGACTAAAACAGTTTATTTATCTTTTTTCAATATATAACGATTGTTGGGAAATTTCCTCTAATAACGTAAGTTATTCTTTACTTTTCAAAAACCAATTTGGTTTTTTATTCAAAAGTATATAATTTTAACGTATGTAAAATGGTAAAAACCTAACTCTTTTTCTGTAATTTTAAAAAATTGGTTTATGATTTAAAATTAACTGATGAATATAAAATAAACCTCAATACCCGTTTTAAACAAATGTAATATTTATTTATTTATTACTTATGGAAAGTAAACGAATTTTTAAACTTAAAATTTTGGCTATCAACGCTTACTTACTTTTTGTAAACTTTTTTGTCAAAATCCGTTCACCATTAACAAACAATCGGTACTGTGACACAAAGAGTCACAATCAGTATAAAAGTAACATGGCTCTGACTTTTGACTGTTTATATTAATTGTGTTTTAAAATATAAAAAAGTCACAGTTCTGAGTATTTCACGACGCATCTTATTTATTTTTTTATTTTCTTGTCAGTAAAAAAAAAACAAAATATTTTCATATACGAAATCGAAATAAAAAAAACTCATAAAACTAGACAAGAAGGCAGGTAAAGGTTACACACTTATATTACCGCCCAAACAAGATATACACAAAAAAATGTAATAATGATTTAAAGATATAAAACACTTAAAACTATGTCACAAAATGGTACATTAAAATAAAATGAGTTAAATTAAAATGGTAAATAAAAAAACACAGCAGAATGCTTGTAGTTTAGTTTTTCCTAATAGTTGTTTAAATGATCTTAATGAAACTGCATTTACAACATTACAAGGCAGGGAATTCCATATATTGACAATTTTTTCAGAAAAACAACACTTTCAATAATCAGATTTGCGCACTTGGCCTTCTTAAGTCTAAAATTGTGTCCACGAGTACTATACAAGTTAACATCATATACAAAAAAATTGGCTTAAGGTTAAAAAATTTTAATAGGTCATTATAATTCTGATAGGGTATGTTGCAATCAAAAAAATATAGCTTGTGTAGCAAATTTTTGTACGCTTTCAATGCTTGTAATGTCTTTAATTAAATAAGGGTTCCATACGGGCGTGTCACATTTTAAAATAGGCCTCACATAGGTTTTGTAAGCGCGAAGCAAAGTAAATGGGTTATTTGTTTTAAAAAACGTCAAAAATAAACCGGCGCGAGAATAAGCTTTTGTGGAAATTTGTCCGCAATGTGTCAAAAATTTTAGATTTTTTGATATAAAATGCCTAAATCCCTGATTGACGATTGACGATTGACGATAAATCCCTCAATTGACGTGTTACACAATGAATGAGGAAGCTCAGGAACTAAAGGTTTTCCAAGGAATAACACATTACACTTATTTAAGGCGATGTTTAATTGCCAATCATTTGCCCAGCTACAAAAATTTTTCAATGTTGTAACTAATTCTCGATTATCATCAGTTTTATGTGCATGATAAAACTTTCCGTCATCTGCGAAAAGCTTTATGCCGCACGAACCTTCGATACAGTTTACAATGTCATTTATATACAAGAGAAAAAGGATAGGGCCAAGGACGGATCCTTGCGGCGGAACTCCCAAAATCACAGGAATTGGTTTAGAAGTATCCGAGCCAATTGAAACAGTTTGCGTGCGGTTAGTCAAAAAAGCCTTAATTCAATGTATGAACTCATAATTTATACCATAAGATTTGAGTTTGGTTAGAAGTTGCTCATTGTGTCAAAGTAACGACGAATATCTATTTACTTGGGATGTACAACGTATAATTTTAAAAGTATGTGCAAAGTCCAACTTTTTGCTGCGTGGAATGGTTTGATAGGAGCAGCGGCGTTCAATGCCGCCCAGGGCAATGCAGTGTTAAAAAAACAGGACTTCTAAATTCAAGCGCAAATACCACCAAACGCGTTTCTTTTTAAGCAATGCCAGCATGTAAAAACACTGTTCAGAAAACATCCGCCGACTTCTTTCCTTACTATAAGATTACTTCCTAGAACAATGGATCTCACTCAATGTGAAACAAACACATAGTATAACAATAGTCATAAACAAGTACACAACCATAGAAAAAAAGTTGAGTACAGAGCATTTTTTTTGCTCAGAAAAAAGTTTCGTCAATTTTAGTAAAGTTTCTTTGTTGAGTTTAAAAATAAAAAATAAAATTTGAAAAAATCTTAGTTTTCTTAGTTTCTTAAGTTTAAACCTATACTTTATAAAAATTGCTAAACGATGATATGTTTCATTACGTTGAAATGTTTTAATATATCTGTTGGTGCAAAATAAATTTTGGTTTTTTAATTAAACGTCACAATAGTTAAAAATCATCACTACAGTAGTATTTTCGTGAACAATGATTTTGAATTAGTAAAAATGATAAAGTTGAAATTTGTGTTTTGAAACAAATTTTAAAACTACATAGGTTTTTTAATGTTTTAGTTGTAAAACTATTCAAATATAAAAAAATATTTTTAAAAAGTCCATTCCAAACTTTTAAATTAAACATTTTCTGTAATTGAAACATTAAAAAACTGGAAACCAAGCACGCTAGCAGCACCGTACCTACGAAGTGGCAAAAACTAAAAATCCCCAAAAACTGTTTTTGCTTTTGTAATATTAAAAAGTATTTAAAAAATTTTGAAGAGAAGTGGTCGAGATTTTGAATGAATAAATATTTGAAAAATTTTAAACTGTAAAATGTACTAGTCACTCGCTGTTTCTCAATTTTCCCCCTCCCTATATATGATTGGCGTTAGTAGTTATTATACCCTCTTCCTACTTCTCTCCCTTTTTCTTTAAAAAACCCTTATTCAAAACTATTCTATTAACTTCAAGTCGGATAAAACCTCCAGCATACGACCTCAAAATAAGAAAAAATCGACGCAAGTTTAAGGTTTAAAAAGGTTCTTTTAGTTTTAAATGGTATCTTTTAAGTTTTAACAACGCAATTGTGTTCAAAAAATTGTAATTAAGCGGCGTCGACAATACGTCGACAATACTATATAATATTTTTTAGCAAAATACTAAACTCTGTTTAAAATGCTTGAGACTAGCAACAAAAACCTAAACTTTAAAATGTTATACCTTAAAAACAGCAGAACGAAATACTACAATACTTATGTATCAGTGCCTAGCTCAGACATTTTGCTATCAGTTGAATTTAAAAGAAAATAGTGCTCTTTAATGACACTGTTACTAGGGCCGATCCGTTGAAAAAATCTGGACCTCTAAAAAACAAAAATTTTTGTTATTAAGATATAAGAAAAACTACATAGTATTTAGAAACATTTTTGTGTTAATAATCAGGGAAACATGATTGCCAGTAAAAAACAGTTTTTCGAGCATTTCGTAGCTGTGATATTTTGCGTTTTCATACTGAGAATCAAACTTTATGTTAACTATGGTTGAATTATATTAGGCTGACGCTGAAAATTAGAATGCAGACATGAAGGGACCAATTAAAATTGTGCGGTAATGACGTTTTTTTAAAAAAACAAATAAGAACGCAGAATTTTTTTTTAATTCCACCTTTTTACAAAATATACAAGAATTTAATCTTTAACCTTTAATCTTTAAATTTTTAAATCTTTAGAATCTTTAACCTTTTAAAATATTGCATTTGGGTTTTAAATTAAGTAAATTGATAAATAATTATTAAAATATGGGTTTTGATCTTTATTATTAAACTGATTTCGTTAAAAATTTTGAATGGCATTGTTTTTAAATAGTCGATTCAATACTGCAATTTTCGCGGTCAGCTAGATTTTATTTGCCTATAAAAAATATTTATCCAACTATATAACTTGGAAATTCAAAAAATAAACAAGGCTTATTTTTTTGAAAAGTTTTTAATTTAAGACTTTAAGCTTCCACTCATAAAGGCTTGGAACGCTCCAATTTTACCTGTTTGGTTATTTAAAGCTTTTTGTAAGCTTAATATTAGACTTTTTTGAAAGCAATATATCAACAGATGTTAATATATGTATTCAATTTTTGATTTTTGGTGGTTTCAGAAAAAATTAAAACCTGGTAATTTCTATGCAAAAAATATATTATTAAACATTTGTTTTAAAAATTTATTTCTTTAATAATTTAGTGCGATCTGGAAATGAAGCTATCCACATTCATTTATACCCATCTTCACCTCAAAGACCGTCAACACAAACTGAAACTTATGTGGTTAAGGTAACAAATAATAATGATAATGGAAAAGCATCATCAACTACGAATGGCGAAACATCGTCAAGCTCTAATTCAGATTCAACGGTTCAGAATGATTCGCCTTCTGTTCAAGAGACGGGTGACACAGGCAAAAAAAAGTCTGACAGCACTTCCTCAAACTCAAAGGTATTAAAAAAATAAGTTAAGTGTTGTTTTTTTAACTATTCTATTTTTTTAATGGTTCATTGTGTTCAAAACAATTAGCGCAATCAAAAAACTGTTTATTTCGACAAAATTCACAGCAATAGGTACAAACAATTTTATACCAATGGGTACAAATAAATTCATACTTAGAGAATTGGGTAGCCGCTTTCATTTTATAATATAAAAAATAAAAGTGTAACAAGCAAAATGTCTTTTTATATATATGTAGCTTGCTTACTTTTTTTAAAACTAAAATTTTTAAACTAAACTTATGATTAACTTTTAATACCAAAATAACAACAAATGAAAAAAAAACACATACAACCATGCGGTATTCTTGTGAATAACTTATTAACAATTGAAAATTAATTTTTGGTGTAATATAATTTTTTTTCAGTGTGAACTAATGCATGAATTGATATTAACTAAAAACACCTAAAAAACTTTAAGTAGATTTAGTAAATTGTGCTTTATTTGTGTTTTTATAAATTGAAGCAATTATTTATGATAAACTTGATGAGTCAAACATGAAATGTATAACGAATGCTTATTTATTGCGCAGTTTAAGTTTATAAATATGTTCTCTTGGTTTTTATACATTAAAAAGCATAGAAAACAAAAATTTTATTGGCAAATTAAGTAGTATTGTCTTTTTTTGTTAAAAAATATGGAAAAATTTTTTTCACAGAGTGATCCTGGATTGTACAATACTCCCTATAATTACTCAACTGAAGCTGCAAAAGAAACCACCACCACTGCAGCAACAGACTCAGATTCAGCTTCAGAATCGGCGTCAGACGACTCAAGTCCGCATAAACTCTCATATTTTAACATTGACATTTAAAAATAGTTTTTAACATCATAATTTTTTTTTAAAGAAACTAATGAATAAAGAAATTAATGTTTTTTTTAAAAATTTCTACGTTTTTTAACTCTTAAAGTTATTTTATAGTTTCTGATGACAATATTTTATTATGATCTATCAGCTGGATTGATTTTAATGCTAAAAAACAACTGAAAAGTCATATAATAAAAGCGTAATATGTATGCTGTTGTTTTACAATGCATATGTATACCTATTATGTAAATTCAGTTTTTTATAAAACAGATATATAAATATTTCTCAAATTAACATTTAAAAAATTTTAATATTTTTTTATCAATTTAAAAAATTGATTTTATTAAAAACAAGTAAAATTCTAGCAAAAGCCGAAACAAAGTTTTGAAAAGAAGCCTTATTTTAAATGGAATAGTATAAAGCTACATAAGTCTAAAAACTAAATGCCAGAAAAAACTGAAACGAGTCTCTTTAAAACCTGTAAATTGATAATTGGGTTGTCATTACTTTTTTATTCTTGTAGGGTTGCTTTTAAAAACATCTTCCCTGTTTTTGTAAAAACAAAACATTTTAAATTGTACGGTATGCTGTTGAACAAAAAACAAGGTATTTTTCAAGATTGCAAGATGCTAACATTTTACTGGAATATCATTACATAAGTGTCTTTCTGTCAAGCAAGAATAAAAAACTATTAGAAAGAATTATTAATGATTCCAAAGGACATTTGTGTTTGAATGAACTGGTATACATACAATGGGAAAAAGTAACAGTACATTGCTTATAGAAAACACTGATGGTTAGATATAATTGAAGCCATCTATTAATTATTATGATTTTCTACTAATTTATTTTGATTTTACTAATAAGGTAATCACTTGCTTAAAGTGCATACTTGTTATGCTTTAGTGAGTTTCCAGCATTTAGCAAAATAAATTATGTTATGTTATGTATGTTGTAACAGATTTTGTGAAATTTTTAGAAAAACAAAACCGATAAAAACAATCGTGTAAAAGCTTTATTTTGCGTTTTTTAACCATTAATAAAACTTAATTCATATAATTTCACACAAAGTGAATTAAGCTTTAACATGAGTTAACCAGCTGTAAATACCACGGTATTAGTTAAGTCACACGTCGTCAAAACGATACAAAAAAGTATAACGCAAGCGTCACAGCCACGATGAAAAATTTTTGTCAAAATAAATTATCGCATTGTGCATTAAATTTTGTAATTTATCATTATTTTCGTATAAAGCAAAACATACCGCCATATTAACGACTTTTTAAAACCAAATATCAGTTTTAAGTCCGTAAAAAATTGAAAAATTCAGATTTACTAAAAGGCAAATAACAAATTTAATTTAACAAATACTTTGACAGCTAATTTGTTTTATGTAATAAATAGAAACATTAAAGAAAAAGTCGCCTTATATTCAATATGAATTTTTCAATTTTTTTCGGACTTAGAACTTGTGTGTTATGCTTGATTTTTCTGGATTGATGGTTTATTTTTAAACAACATAACAACAATATTGTAAATGGTATATCACGCCCTTGGAGTATTTTAAATCATTTTGAGAACGGGTTAAAAATGTTTTCAATTTTTTTAGAAAGACCTGAATCAACCACTTTTTGGGGAATTAGCTTTATTTGGACTTGTGTTTTATGCTTGATTTTTCTGGATTGATGGTTTATTTTTAAACAACATAACCACACCATTGTAAATGGTTTTTCCAGGTTATATACAAATTTACGAGGTTACCCAGACCAGTTTTCTCGCATTAAATTTTTGGAGTGATTGTAGCTTCATATAAAAAAGAATTTTTTTCGAAACATCGTTTCGAGTTTGCTAAATTTCCGTCTTTTGAAAGATTGGATCCCGCAGCGCTCACACGCCACCCAAGATTAATTTCATTTTATTTTTTTAAATATTTTTATTGTTGCCATATGGCTGTTAATTAGCGATTAGGATATTTGTTCGCTCTTCCCGTTGAAAATTAGTAAATTTATAAAAAAGTAAGGAATTACTATCTAAACCAAAAAACAACCACAAGAGAATGTGTATTACTGAGTGAAGTTACTTAATAGGTAATTCAATAAGGAAAAAAAGTGTCACGCAAGTACCCTAGTACCCAATGCGTAACTTGAAAAAAAATTGGTTATTTAAAAAATTGGTCATTTTTCACATAAACAGAGGTTTAACTAAGGGCAATAGAGCATATACGAGAATAAAATTCAGGTGAGGTGGCAATTTAGCATCTACATGCGAAAAATCAGCTCAAAATATTTACCACAGGAAAAAATTTTTGGGGGACCCCAAAAAAAAAAAAACACGAAAGTCAAGTTAAACAAATTAAGCTTATTAGTATGAAATTCATATAGGTTTAGTAAAAGTTTTTAGGTTTTTAGTATCAGAAACATTTGGGTTATATTTCAGTCATGTAAAATGTTTAGATTTTTAATTGGCTAAAGAGCTATTTAAGGTTTTGTTGATTATAGATGACGCCATCAACAACGGTTAACCGCGCAGTGACTTAACCCATTTAATATATAAGAAAGAGCGCTCCGCGCTCTTCCCTGATAAACACAAATTTTTATAGTTATTTTACACAGTTTCTGCTGAAATACTTGAAATCAATTGCTAGATCAAACTTAACTTGGGCAGAGCTTGATTGTTTTCTTAGATTTTGTTTATTAAATGTTTTAGATCGGCATTATTTACTCTTGATCTAAAACCAAAAATATATAACATACTAATAAAGGAAAAATATGTGACTTCATATATTTCTCAGACACATTGACTGCTCTTATTGAGGCGCGCCCTTATTTTTTTTTTATTTTTATTTAATATGTCGTACATGGCCAATTGTATACACAAGGTACACAAGAAAGCACTTACATAGACATAGAACAAATGTCAGTAAAAAAAGAGAA
>JASAMX010017042.1:0-15000 GCA_030248175.1 Microlaimidae sp. YZB2_3
TTTTGGTAAGTCGGTATATAACTTTAGGATATTCAGTTAATTTTTGATGATTTGGTTTTTTGAGTGGAACAAATCTATTTATACAAGTTTCGATTTTGCTGCAAAAAACTGCGTACAAACTTTCTACTGAATGATTATTTGACATAAACTCGGATTTCCAGTCAACTTCACTAAGAAATTTTTTCATTTCAAAAATAATAGCCTTTTTAAAGTTGCAAACTCTTTTGCAGCACTTATTTATGGGCTTTTTAATAGGACAATTTACATGAAATTCTATACTTAAGTGGTCGCACGTCGTGGTAAAAAGCTCAGTGTCGAATGAATCAAAAATAATATCGTTTTGATTAGTTAAAATAAGATCCAGTGTGTTTTCGCTTATATGTGTTGAAAAATTTACAAGTTGTTGGTAATCATTTTCAACCACAGTGTGATTGAAAATGTTATGCGATGCGACATGCAATGATGCAATTACTTGTAAGGGACGTTATTTCCCAGTTGATATGAGGCATGTTAATAACACCACTAGAATTGTAGGAAAAGGAACTTCAGTAATAAGTTTTTTAAAACTTTGCATTTTTTCAACTTCATTTTTTTAATTGGGCGGGTTATAAAAGCAGATGAACCTAACTTTCCCTAGAGCGCCCAAAACATCGAATATCTTTCGAGATCCAAGAAAATTGGTTCTAAATCTAGCTCAATTGTTTTTATTTTATTTTCGATAAAAACAATTACACCTCCACCCATGCACCCCCTATCTTTGCGAACAACACTGTATTGATTTGAACCAATTAGAATAGAATTATTAAGGCTATCATCAAGCCATGATTCACAGACAAACAATATATCATATTAATTACTTGGCAGGAGAGCTTTCAGTTCAAAGTGTTTATTTTTGAGGCTGCAGACATTTAATAGCAGACAGCGAATACCTGTGCAATGCCTGTCCTAGCGTTCGGCGGAAAAAGATTTTATCATTTAACCCGTACTCAACCGGTCCAGTTCTAGAACTGTTCGGAACAGGTTCTAGAACTGTTCCGAACAGTTTTAAAACTGTTCGGAACAGTTCTAACTCGGAAGTTCTAACTCGTTTTAGAACTGTTCGGAACAGTTCTAAGTTCGGAACTGTTCGGAACTGTTCGGACGGTGTCGGTGTACTTTCCAGTTTGCCCAAATTTGTGAGAAATTCGGCATTTGAAAATGCCGAAGTTGTACTTTGGTGCATTATAAAAGTCACCGAAACATTTTCCAACACTTATTACGTGATTTTATTGTGTATTTCCATTGTTTTATGTGTTTAAATATCATTTGCGGAGTTTTATTTATTTTTTGATTTTAAGAAATGCAAATCAGTCCTAGAACTGTTCTAGAACTGTTCGGAACAGGTTCTAGAACTGTTCCGAACAGTTCTAGAACGCATAGCACAGGGACATGTAGAGTACCGGTTAAAATTATAAAAAAAACCGATTGTTTAGGCTGGGGAGATGTGGAATGGGTAGACAGCAACATGAGAACGCCAAATTTGAACAAGCTGTACAATCACACAAACACTGCCGTTCTTTACAACGCCTATGTCAACTTTGCTTGCTCACCGTGAGTCTTCAAATTTTACTTTTATATGTATGCTTAAATTTTTTCATTTCATTTGGAAAATTGGGTCTTGGAGTAAAATCTACAAAAATAATTAAAAAATAAGTCACTAATGACATGTACAAGAAACAGTTGTTGCTTTTGATCTAAAATTATTTTTACTTTGGAAATAATTTAATAAAAAATATAGTTTTAATGTGGATCTCTTCTTAAGGTGTTTACAAAAAATTAAGGTGATTATCCTAAAGCTAAAAATGGTCTAAACTGGATTCTTTAAAAAGATTTTGATAGTAGTAAGAACGGAGACTCAAAACTTTTAATTTAAAAAAAACAGTGACAACGTCACCATATTAGTGACACAAAATTTTACCAAAAAAAGATTATACTTCAATGTGAAAATTTGTAAGTCGTAGTAATTAGCAAAACAGAAAAAATGTTTTAAAATTACAGCCCGAGCTCATTGAAAAATTTGTCAACATATTTTTTTTTAATTTTTAGATCTCGTAGTGGTTTGTTGACCGGCCGATATCCTTTTAAAATGGGAACAGCGGTAAGCGTTTTTTGTTTGTTTTTGTTTTATAAAATTGTTTTTTATAACACGTAGCAAATATAATTTTTGTATTATCACAGAATTTCATTTACTGAAATGTTTACACGGAATTCAATATTCAAATGCTTAGTTCGTATCCCGCCAGAAAACTACAAATCAAAAAAAACCGTTCTCTGTTTTCTTAGCGACACTGGGAAAGTTGTGACAAAAAATTATTGTTTGAGCTTTTATAAATTTTAAACTCGCTGCGATCAATATGCATATATATCAAGTTAAGGTCCTTGAACTTTTGGCTACGTCCTGGAAAAAAAAAACTTTTTTCAAAAATTTTTGGAGCTAGCCTCAAAACCTCCTAAATTTAAGGGTAAGTTTTTTTCAACCAAACTTCCAACTTTGTACCATACAAATCTTTACGTCTGAAAATTTTTATTCAGATTGCCCATATTTTCTTGAGCTAAAAATATATAATTTTTTAGGGATAACCTACCTAGGTCGAGTAGCCGAAGAGGTTAGAGGGAGTAAAGTTTTTTGCAAAAATCGATTGTATTGGGGGCAAAAAGTGCATTATTTTGGACAATGCTCAAAAACTGTTTGAGCCACAGGTTTGAGGCCCTAGGGGATTTATGCCCAGTTGTATGCACTTACTTTTGGTGACGGTCCCAAAAACCTCTCTGCCCGTGTGACCCCTAAAAATTTAACTTCTGACATAGCCGCTTTACATAGGTAAGTAATATATTATTTTAAAGCTCTATACGTGCTGATGTCTAAGTATACAAAAATAAAGTTAGATTTTAACACTAATAAAGAAACAAAAATTTTAAATTCAGGGGGTTCACACAATTTTTATAAATTTGTTAATAGTAAAATTAAAACCAAACAAACTATCTCACCAATTAAAAGAGACGATGGGACTTTTGTAACTGAAGAGTTTGAAAAAGTTGAACTTTTTGGAAATTATTGTGCTTCCGTTTTTACTGATGATAATAATACTTTACCAAATTTTAATCCACCAAATATTGGAAAGTTGGACAACATGGTATTTACCACAAAAAGTTATTTAAAGCTCTAAAAAAGCTTCCAAACAAATTGTCTCGAACACCTGACTGTTTTCCAGCTTACTTTTTAAAACGCTTGGCTAAAGTTATTGCTGAAACTTTGGCAATAATTTTTCGAATGTCGTTTGATTTTGGAAAATTACCACTTGATTGGAGCTTGATTGATAGCTTTATTAAACTTACTGTTTAAAAATGGCTTCAAAAGCCTAAAAGAAAATTGTCGTCCAAATTCACTTACATCTTTTTCTTGTAAGTTAATGAAACAGCTTGTCAAAGAAGAACTTCTTGTCTTTTTCCATATCATTTTGTCAAGGTTTCAACGTGGTTTTAAGGCAAAAAGTTCTACAATACACAGCTGTTGGAAACTTTTAATGAGTGGACGCATGCACTAAAAGATAAACTTCTAATTGATGTCATTTACTTGGATTTTGGCAAAGCCTTTGACACCGTGTCACATCAAAAATTATTATATAAGCTAGAAAAATATGGTGTTTCGGGTAAATTTTTAAAATGTATAAAAAATTTTTAGTTGGGCGGGAAATTAAAGTTGTAATTATTGACTCAGTATCCAAATCATTTCCTGTAAAAAGTTCAATTCTTCAGGGTTTTGTTTTAGGTCAATTTTGTTTTCTTATTTATATTAATGATATTGTTGATTGTGTTAAGTACTCACAAATTAGACTTTTTGCAGATGATATAAAGTTGTTTGCAAAATCTTCATCTAAAGATTACCACATTCAAACCTTAAGACTTAAGAAAGATTTAGATAGAATATACAGCTGGTAACAAGACTGGCAATTGCAATTATCAGATCATAAGTTCTTCATATTCAAAATCATAGCAAAGAGTTAATTCTCAAATATAAGCTTGGTAATAACGTACTTGCAACTACAGAATTGGTGCGCGACCTAGGTGTTTATATATCTCATGATATGAAATTCTCTAAACATTGTGAAATCACAGCAAAAAAGTAACGAGAGTGACATCACTATTTTTTAGAATATTCATTTCAAACTCTAGAAATAATCTTCTTAGAACATATAAGTCCTATGTTAGACCAATTCTGGAGTACGCTAGTGCAGTTTGGAATATTTATTTACAAAAAGATATAAACATTTTGGAAAAAGTGCAACAAAATTTATTATTATTATTATTATTATTATTATTATTATTATTATTATTATTATTATTATTATTATTATTATTATTATTATTATTATTATTATTATTATTATTATTATTATTATTATTATTATTATTATTATTATTATTATTATTATTATTATTATTATTATTATTATTATTATTATTATTATTATTATTATTATTATTATTATTATTATTATTATTATTATTATTATTATTATTATTATTATTATTATTATTATTATTATTATTATTATTATTATTATTATTATTATTATTATTATTATTATTATTATTATTATTATTATTATTATTATTATTATTATTATTATTATTATTATTATTATTATTATTATTATTATTATTATTATTATTATTATTATTATTATTATTATTATTATTATTATTATTATTATTATTATTATTATTACTTATTATTATTATTATTATTATTATTATTATTATTATTATTATTATTATTATTATTATTATTATTATTATTATTATTATTATTATTATTATTATTATTATTATTATTATTATTATTATTATTATTATTATTATTATTATTATTATTATTATTATTATTATTATTATTATTATTATTATTATTATTATTATTATTATTATTATTATTATTATTATTATTATTATTATTATTATTATTATTATTATTATTATTATTATTATTATTATTATTATTATTATTATTATTATTATTATTATTATTATTTACGTATTTTTTGTCTAAAGACAGGAACATGATACATAGGCAAGTATACAAGTATAGTTTTATTTCATTCTAAACATATGCCCATAGTGAAATCACCCTTATCCTGCTCTATTCTTGTAGCATTTTTAAGGCACGTATTTTTATTTAGACCGGAGTGTTTGTGCAAGCTGGCACAGGAGCCGTGCCCTCCAAGTATAGTTTTATTGGCGACGAGTTGCAAAATCTGGGCTACGTTACATACATGGTAGGAAAATGGCATTTGGGCTATTGCAACGAAAAATACACACCAGTCGGACGAGGTTTTGATCACTTTTTTGGCCTTTTCCAAGGAGAAGAAGACTATTTCTTGCACTACAGCGGTAAACAAATTAATAAATTTTTGTATAATTAGGATTATTATCATAATTTTTAGTTTTAAAAAAAAATTTGATTTAAATGTCGAATTAAAAAGTGGATGGAACACATCTCATTGAAATGACTCCAAAACCTTGTAATTTTACACATCTCCTCCAGTATGTTTTATTTCTTCTAAAACGTTCAAAAGAAATGCAAAATAAAATTTTTGGGTGAAATTAAAGCATTTTATACATTTTTTTTAAATTTTTTAACAAGAAACTACCTATTAATTTTAAAAAATTGAAAAACACGATTAAAGTGTCCAAGATCAAAATTATTCAAAATTTTGAAATGTGTTTCCGGTGATTTTAACAAAGTGTTTCGGGCTTAAATAATTTAATAAAGCATATTTTGTTAGAACCAATTTGCTTCAAACTATTGTATATGTTAAGCAATCCTTGTGTAGGTTTTTTATCCAGTAGAAACAAAAAATGTGAATGCAAATGTCCTAGTTAAAACTCTTTTACTCATACATAATACTGTCGCATAATTCAAAATATTCAAAATATTTCATGTTTTAACATATAAATTATTTATACGTCGAATGCAACAAAAGACTAGAATATTTGAGAACATTACTTCAATAAAAAAAAACATCATCCAAGAATTTTATGTTCGTAGTTTTTTGTTTGCAAACAAAAACTTTTAAGTTTTTTGTTTAAGGCGAAATTTATAGATGAAATTTTCTTAAATAATACTGTTCAACAATTCAAATTGTTTAAAAAAATTTAATTATGTAAAATCATATACTTCGGATTCAACAAATAATTTGGAGAAATAGCCGGAAACCCCCACCTCCCCTAAAATTCTTAGGGAGTGATTTTATTATAATACGTCATGTTTGTATTCATATAAAAGCTTTCGACATGTTTATGTCAAAAAATATCATTTTTGACTTGATTTACCCAGTGGTTACTATTTTTAAAACCCACATAGTACTCCCAAACTTTTTAGGGGGTCATTTTTAAATAATCAATAAAAACAGTCGTGTTTAGACTCATATTACAGCTCTTGCTTGACACGCAGAGATCAAAAATTATATTTTTAACTCGATTATTATTTTTTTAAAAAACTATTTTTACAACCTACAATGTACCTCCTAAAAATTTTAGGGGTACATTTTTAGGGTACACTGTGTAAACATAGTAAAAATGGTACATTGTGTAAAAATAGAAAAGTTCAAGAATCTTAATTTGAAATATTTGCATATTGATTGCGGCCTGTTTAAAAGTTATAAACGCTTAAACAGAAGAATTTTTTTCAAAATTTTCTTAGTATTTCTAAAAAAACAGAGAATAATTTTCCCACTACATCTCAAATGTTTTTGAGACAGGTTTTGACTTTTTATTAGTGATGTTCCCCGAAGCTCCAAACTTCGAGCTCTGCTTTTCGGAGCTCCAAAGCATTTTCCGGAGCTCCGAAACATCGTTTGATTTTTGTCTTTTTTATGAATAATAAAAGAATAATGCAGTAATCTATTTTGACAGAATATTATTGAAAATTTTTTTTAAATTTATTACAAATAATAAAAATAGTCCTGAAATTGTAATTAGAATATATTTTAAATTTATATAGCTTTTAAATAGCTGATTTAAGCGGTTCAGCTCTGCTTTAAAGGGCGGAGCTCCGGGGCGAGATATTGGAGGACAGGAAATCACTTCTTATACTTACTCTTACACTTCAAATACTTCTTATTTAAACCACAACAGAGACGTAATTGGAAGCCATTTTTTTCTCGAAATATTTAATGTTTTTTTAATAAAAAAACAAAAATTAAACAAAAAAACAATTTTAGAGGGTAGTTCTACGCCCGGTATGGACGGTTATGACTTGTGGGAAAATACCACGGTGACTACCGACTACAACAATACCTACAATACGGTAAATTTTATAGATTAAAGATAAAACATGCAAAAGAGTTTTGTTGTAAAAATCATAATAAATTCTTGTGTAAGTATTATAATATCAACAAGGAATTTCGAATTTTTTTATCAAAGTTTTTTATTGTTATTAAATTTGTATAATCTTTTTTTAATGTGTGGTATAGAGTCAAACTCCTTGATTTCGATGATGTTTCACTTTTTAAATTTTAATTTTAAAATAGTGGCCTTTCGTTAGAAAATACTTGATAGTAAAAAAATTTGCTGAATTTTTGTTTGTATTTTCATAAAAAATTTTATAGCATTCATGGAGATCAAACATGTCTCGTCGTTCTTGAAGTTTAGGTAAATTTAGGATTTTTAGTCTGTTATCATAATTTGTATCTTGCATTTGACAGTTTAAAAAATCTTTTTGTAAATTTTCTCTGAACACGTTCTAATACATCAATATCATTCTGAAGATATGGATTCCAAAATAGACTTTCGTACTTAAGCTGAGGCCTAACATATACAGTGTAAGCGCGCAGTGAATTGGATAAAGTATTTGAATTAAAAGTTCTAAAAATTAAAGCCAGTGTATGTTGGGCTTTTTTTAAACTGATTGAGAAAGCTCTGAAAACTTTAAATTTCTGAAATATTTACTCCAAGATTCTTAATTAAATTTGTTTTTGAAAGTATTTTATTATCAATAGAATAATTAAATCAAACTTCTCTATTTTTAAACCTGTATGAGGAACCTCACATTTGTGATCGGCTAGCTGCAACTGTCATTGCTTTGTTCTGTTCTGTTTAAATCTTCTTGTAATTTTGTTATTCTGCTTAAATTGTTTTGTAATTTTAGTAACTTATCTTCCTTATAAGTAGGAGAAAAACTGGTAAAAATATTTTTGCCTTCTAAATGGCCTACATTTTTTTTTGTTAAAATATCTTAATGGTTCAAGAGATACGGCCCTACAAAAATTGCGTTTTTTCGGCGATTCTATAATTGAAAAAAAAAATCAATAGGCACCTTGCACTGAAACGCAGTTTATACAAGAAGTATGCAATATACATAAGCGTCACCATAATGGATAATTACCGTACTCCTACTTATCTTTTCGTAGTATGCAGATCAACCGATAGAAAGCGCGCGAAATTTCGGTCGGTTGATCTGCATACTACGAAAGATAACTAGGATTACGGTAATTATCCATTATGGTGACGCTTATGTATATTGCATACTTCTTGTATAAACTGCGTTTCAGTGCAAGGTGCCTATAGTTATTAAAATTTAAGTTAGAAATAATGTATTCAAAAAAAGCGGCTAGTTACTAATTTTTTGATACCTTGATTACTAAGATTTGGAATGTCATATAGTATTTGTGAACACGTCATATATGTTTTGCTCCGTGGGATAGATGGTGGGAGGAGCAGCGGCAAAACAGGGCTTTAAAATGCAGGTGCGAATATAGCTAAAAGAATGCTGCACGGGCGGACTATTAGAAAGGGGTGGGCACGTTATTGGACATAAATGCCGCCATTCCTTTATGCGCGTGGTGTCCTTTGATGCCCGCGGGATTCCTTCCGTTTAGAACAATGGATTTTGACCAACAAGTTTATCGTACAAAAAATCTGAGGTTTTGTTGTCAAAAACACGGAAAGCAGAAAAAATATCCCTTAATTTTCCTTAATCGTTATTTAAGTCGAACATTTAAAATCAAAAATATATTTTTCTGACAGAAAAAACTATCATGTATCATTTTCACTTTTTGCTGATTAACAATAGTCAAATAAAGCAATTCCAACTATTTTTAAAAAGTATAATTTCTGACATTAGTATAAAGACAACAAGCTGGAATTACTTTGAAAACAAAAAAACATCGTCTGTTTTTATTATTATAACATTAAAAACAGTTAAAAAATCTTTTAGATTCTTATATTTAAAAATGCAGCCTTGAAGCTAATAAAATTATATTTTATTTTTTTATTAATTCGCAATATGTTGTGAGTTTTTGGTAAAAACTTTAAAAAGAGAAGTAAAAAAGTCAAAATTAAAAATGTACATTTTTAAGTTACCTTACCGAATCGATCACGGGCGCTACTCACCTTGTTAAAGTTTAAACTTTATGTTTTCCGTGCAAATCAATTCCGTCGTATTTTTGGCCGAAAATTGAAAGGTTTTTTTATGACGCACGTAGAATATCAGCAGATTACAAATGCGGCACCGATTTTAAAAATCAAGATGTCAAAAAAAAGTAAAAAGTAGATGTTTTTTAAAAGCATCATTTAGTTCAAATTAAAAATCTTTTAAGTACCGAAACCCAAAAAAACGCCATTTTTAGGGTGCAATATCTCCTGAACAACTGAAAATAATTTGATAAATTACAGGTTTTGGGCAATTGGGGGCAGAAACAAGGTTTTCAGAAGAAACACAAAAATCGAAGACAAAAAATTTGATTCTGTACCGCATTTTTGAGCAATTCCAATAATCGCTTTTTCTCCGATTACTGTGGTGAAACATTTGTCCCACGATAATAGTATCTTCCTCTGACCATTGTGGTGTGTAAACTTCATCTTGGTTCACTAATTTACGTATCGCCACGATCATACACAGGTGGTACCTAATACTGTATGCATTATGGTTAGAATTTGAATAATTGTCATCGTACATTTGAATCCGCAATAGTTTCATTATTTTAGTTTGCTTCCTTAATAAGACGTTCGCTGACGAATTTGGCGTTTTATAAAGTTACGGGATGTTTTTTATAAAGTTACGGGATGACTTTTTATAAAGGTACGGGGTCTTTAGACCCACAAGCAGGGAACTTGGAGCTATCGGAAATTTTTGGGAACTTCAAGCCACGAGCAATGAAAACTTGGAGCCTTTTAAGAGAAAATTGGTTTGGGGTTAGATTTAGGCTTCGCTTAGGCTTAGGTAAACGTTTTAGCGATTTTTATTTTCGGCTCCAAGTTCCCAACTTACGGCTCTAAGTTCCCAACTTACGGCTCCAAGTTCCCTATTTTTGGCTCCAAGTTCCCAAGGCTCCATGGACCCTAAATCTTTATAAAAACCTTTGTAAATTCTGATTTTACAAATCTCCGCCTATTTTTTGTAAAATACAGGATGAAGGTTTTTCGACTTGTAATCCAGGAGGAGTATTTCCGCGCAGTACTCTGCGCTGATTGGTCGATATTCGCGTGTCCTATATCCTCTATCATGTAATTTCCAAAAATAGGCGGAGATTTGTAAAACGAACATTTACTAACGTCTTTATGAAATAGGTCCCAGAAAAAAATGTGCGTTTGTGTGCGCAGCAATTGCAGTTTCACCATGGTATGATTTTGGTAATATCTAAAATTAACCGCGGTGAAATTTACATAACGAAATGGCCACAGGAATATACCGCCACTTGTGGGACCAAAGTTCCATATAGTGGTGGAACAAAGGTCTCCTTCTGTTCAAGAAAAAAGGCGAATACAGGAACGGGTTAAACTGATCACAATTTAGTTTGAACTTTAAAAATTGTTGATTATTGATTAAACTGTATTTTTAGGAATTGTTTGGCCAAAAAGCCTTGGACTTTTTGGATTCGCATGTGCAAAATTTTGCAGACAAACCATTCTATTTATATTTTACTCCCAATGCTCCACACTCTCCATGGCAGGTAATCAATGTGTTGTTGTTTTGGGTTTTTACATTTTTAAATAATTTATTAGTGACAAATTTTTTGATTCTTAAAACAACAAAATATTTTAATGAATTTTTTATATATGCTATGTCATTATCATTTATATTCACACCTCAGTAAATAACCCAGTTTTAATTAGTAAAACTTACATAAACGGAACGCACAACATTAAGAGCTATCTAAAATTTAATTTTTCAAATCGGTTAAGAAGTGATTTAAACTAGTTGAATTAAAAAATTTTGAAAAAAAAACACTTTAAACCAGGGTTGGTGACATTTTCTTGGCACTCAAAGTGTTTTTTTTTCCTAATAAAAAAATCCCTTTTTAGTTCTAAAATCAAGTTTTTACTATAAACAAAAATTCAAGTTTGGAACGAAACAAAAATATATAATATACTGAACAATGTGCAACTCCTATATAAAAAATGAGTCTGAATTAGGCCATGATAATGCGTCTTTCCATTTAAATGGCAACCCTTCATAATAATGGCATGGTAGTCATTTTAATTTGCGCGAATTAAAATGGAGAGGAAACCATTATAATATAAATGACATATAAATTTATAAATTTAGGTGCCAGATGAATATTTGCAATACTGTGAGCACATAACGTTTGAAGAAAGAAAAGTCTACTGCGGTAAGTTTTTTTCTAATATTATTTAGTCGTTCTTATGACACAAAGAATTACAATCTGCATCAAATCAACGTCACTCTGACTCAATTTGTTTATATTATTAGTATTTTAAGAGATAAAAAATATCACAGTACGAATATTTTATGACGCTTTTGATTCATTGTCTTATAGTTAACGACGATTTACTACATAGTTTTAAAAAATAGATGGGAAAAAGAAGGTTCGACAAAACATATGTTGCTTATTTAGTCTTATGGAATAGCATTTTAAAAAGCCATGTTTTAAACAATCTGTCGCAAAAACTAAATTGCAGCAAAATAAGAAGATTTTGAAATTGTCAAAGAGTGTTGCAGGCATGGTTTTTAACAGCTATTTCTTCAGACTAAAGTACATAATTTTCTGTCTAAACTAATTGAAAGAGTAAAAAAAAGTAAATCCATGAATATTTTTTGTTAACTAGTAGTAGCAACACATTTCTAAACTGTTATATTTTTGTCTAATAATAAATAAAATCACCAAATACTAATAAAATGTCTAAAATATATTTTGAAACCACAATGGTGTTTTTGTTTAATTGACCAGAGTCACGTAAGAAATATTAAGGTCGCGTTCACAGTTGTCGAATCACCTTAATTTTTTGTTGAAAAACGCGCAAAAACTACTAAACGTACTTTTACTGAACTAAACAAAATACGGAGCGATCGATCAGCTGCGCCAAAGTATTTTCATGCAAATGAAACCACAGCCCGTATGTACTAGGAGCCCTATACGCTGAGTTCCACTATAAAATTGCTCTAAACTGGCACTTTTATGTCTTGTTGAATTGACTATTCCCACTAAGACGACCGTACACTAACTATTCAGCTATATTTGCTTAGTGCAATAGAGACCTAGCCTAGGTTTTAAAATTACTTCAAAATCAATTTGAAGTGTTTTTAATGGTCTTGGTCTTATAAATGGTACAATACTTTATTGAGTCAAACAGTTTTGCATAAATTTGATTGATTTTTTTGATGTAATTAGTCCTTCGATGTAATTTTTGATAATAATAATTCTTTGATGTAATTTGCAATAAGGAGCAAAATTACCCATTTTTATTTTCACACAAGTTACTTTGAATTATTATATTTATAGGGTATTTATATTTTAAAATACTCAAATGATGAAAATTTGACTTTATTATTAATCTGAAAATTTTTATAATTAATCTGAAATGATTATTACCATTTAATAAAAAATGTGGCAATGAAAAAAAGTTGACAGTGGAATCTATCCCTCGACCTCAAAAATTTGAGCTTAGAGGTTTAGCTAAAAAGTTAGAGGTTTAAAAAGTGTTCTATTAAAATTTTAAGTTTTTTTTTTAAATTAATCGTTTTATTAAAGTCTTCTTAGGTACAAACACTTAAATTAAATTACTTATTGTAGCTATGGTATATGTTTTGGATTTATGGATCGGAAAAATTGTTGATAAACTAACAGATCTTGGAGTGTACGAAAACACTATCATCATGTTTTCTAATGACGTTAGTTCATACCTTTAATCTTTTATTTTTCTTTGTGGTGTGCGGTCTTTCAATTTAAACTCTCCAGCATTTTAATTCATAATATATGTTTATTGGGCTGGATTGAAAAGTTTTAGAACTATCGTGATTCTTCCATATTCTTTCAAAGATGATGAATAAGAAAAGAAGAATATACAAATATGCGTAAGACTATTAAAAAAAAACTTATTTATAGAACACAATGATTAAAATGACCCATGTTGTTTCAAACAGGACATTTTGAAAAAATCATGAAAAAACTGAAGATCATACTGACATTTCACACAATGAATTGATACTACTTATTATTATTGTTAGCAATAGTGATTAGTTTTACTAACAAAGGGTCAGCTTATTTTAGTGCGTTGTTAAATGCTTTAGCTGTATCCCGCAATAGCAAATAAATAATAAATAAACCTAAATGATGCGGACTTTTTGGAATTTTCAGCGATCAATTAAAGCTGTCCGAAGATATTGGGAACTTAGATACGGATAAAGCCGACAGTAAAAAAAGTTTTCAGGGCTTACGAACTTCAATTTTAAAGATGAGTTAGTTTAACAGTTAGTTTAGCAGTTAGTTTAGAATAAAATATATTACAATTTGGCATAATATTGATACCACTATATCATCTAAATTAAGTAGAAAACCATAATAACCATAATACTTTAGGTATTTTACAGACTTCCGATGTTTTGGAGCTTCGATTAATGAATCACCCCAGTAAAAATTGTTTTAAATATAATATTATGCATGAAAATTTGATTGCAGACAAAATAAAATGTTATAGAACGGTGCACCAGCGTATGAATTATACAGTACTAATTATCCTCTCCGAGGCAGCAAATTAACTTTTTGGGAAGGAGCCAATCGTGGGCACATTTTTGCGCATTCTGTAGGACACATTGAAAGTGGTGGTGTGCGTAACGAGTAAGTTTTTTTTTCGTTTGAAGATTGAACCAAAAAATTAAGTAAATTAAATCAATTTTTACAACTCTAACCAATCGTTTTATTTTCTAGAACGTGAAATGACTACAAAAAGTCAAACATAAAAATGCTGATCATTGATAAAAAACAAATGAAAACAAAACATTAAAAACAAATTAAATTTGGATTACAAGCTTTTAAATGATGCCTCATTTAGTAGTTTTTGTAGTTACTTCCTTGTAAATATTTCGTTTTGTAGTCGAAGTTGACATATGGGGTACAAAAATAGACACACATACGCAGACAGTTTAACGTTAATTACATATAAATATTATAAAAATAGAGTTTATAAAATTACCTTGTACAAAACTGTGGAATTTGTCTTTTAGCAAATGAAAATTTTTTACACACTGAATCTCAAATGGCTATGGAGTTTTTTAAATAATCCAGAAATAACCACAATAAAGAACCAATTTTATCTATTTCAATTGGTTTTTTTCTGCATCATTTCCATTTTTATTTATTGTTTTTAGTCCAAAATTTTTGAACTAGGAAAAAACCTTTGAAATTGTTTTAAACCCGGTAAAATTTTTCAAATATATTTAGTTATATTTTATATTTTAAGGTCTCTCCGGACAGTTTTCTTAAGTACTGAAAATCGCGATTTTTGGCATACGACATCTTGCGAAATACAGAAATGTGTCCATAAAAAATTAATATGGGCGTTAAAAAGGCAGAAATACCGCGATTAAAAAGTGCACAATTGTTGATAGTAATTGAAATAATTGATATTAAAAATCAAATTGCAAAGAAATTTTTTTAAAACCCTTAAAAATATTCACTACTCAGTATTTATTTTAAAAAAAATATTTCTAATAAAGAGGAG
>JASAMX010017042.1:20000-40397 GCA_030248175.1 Microlaimidae sp. YZB2_3
AAATAAATTTTCAGCGGTTGTTTTTTAGACCCTTTTTAAATACTCAACGTATAATTTCACTGTTGCTATTTGTTTTTTGGAATTAAGTTAGTTGACACTCCGGTGGTCCGAATCAATAGTACAGTTTTGTTTCTATTGACGCACCATAGTTATACCTTTTATCATATAAGTATATCAGGCTTTCAGCACAATATTTACTTTATGATTTATACGATGATTCTCGATGCTGGATATACTTAAATGTTAAATGTAAAAAATAAACGGTTTAACTTCGATACGTTTATTATTGTTATATAATTTTTAGAAAGGGAGATTACAAACTCCTACTCGGCAAACCTACTTGCTTTTTAAAAACAGGTCCCTCCAGCTGCTATCAAAAATGTAGTGAGTGCAACCATTGGTATAGTTCTTATGGAGAAACCATCCTTTCAAATGACACTTACGACACAGTTGACAGCGTTCTTCTGTTTGATGTTGCAAGTAATTTTTTGTTTATTTTGAAGTTTTTATTTTAAAATAACTATGATTGTGTGCTGAAAATATTAGGTATATTTATATTACGTAAACAAACGAATCAGTATAATATTTGCTTTCGTGTATAAGTAATATTATAGTTTCCGCATAGTAGAAGAAGGGGGTTGACAAAGATAATGGTAAGACATGAACATATATATATTTAAATTTAAATTGTTTTACAAATTTAAATTGTTTTAAGAGGTGACTCCCCAAAGTTTTTAAAAGGCAAAAAAACCACTTTTTTGTTTTTAAGAATTTTGCTTGAAACCACCAAAAATAAATGTCTGACACCCTGGGTGCCCTCATATAAATTTGTTAATTAAAGTTTAGCTGCTTTTCGTAAAATATTTTGATCATTGCAATTGATAGCCAAAAATTTTCACAGAAAGTTTTTTTAAAAAACTATAGGCACCTTGCACTGGAATTCTGTTTATACATGAATTATGCAATATACATAAGTGTCATCATAATAGATAGTTAGTTTATCTCCTACTTATCTTTTGTAGTATGTAGATCAAGCGATCAAAAGCGCTCGAAATTTCGATCGGTTGATCTGCATACTACGAATGATAAGTAAAATAGGAGATACGGTAATTATCCATTATGATGACACTTATGTATATTGCATACTTCATATATAAACGGAGTTCCAGTGCAAGATGCCTAAAATTCAAAAACAAAAATTCACAAAATTGAAAATATTATTATGCGTAAATAAAGGCCAGTAGAGTTAAATACGTCGTTTGAATACTTCATTTTAAATGTACTTTCGAATATCTTATTTTTTAGACGACATCGAAGAAAAAAACGATATCAGTGAATCTAACGCCGATACTGTTGCAGAACTAAAGGCAGCCCTGGAAGCCTATTATCCTGACGAGGTCAGTTTAAAACCGCTAGTAGTAAACATTGAGACAAAATTTTAAGCGGATAAATAAAAAAAAATTTTGGGCGTAAATTTACGCTTTGATTTTTTTAAGTACAGATTAAGAAACTTCAAATATTCGGTTTTAAATTTTCCACTTAACCAATAATTTCCTTATTTTTGTCTTCAAGTTTTAAACCCCAGTTTTCTTGGCTCCATTTTTTTAAAATATTTTTTGCTATGCCAAAGTTATTTAATTAAACAAGATGCATGGTCTATACAATTATACAATAATATAGTGTAATGCACGATTCTCAAACTAAATATACATTTAAATTATAACATTGATAAAATATTCAAAACATTCATTACTATCTTACGGGTTGACTTTTAGGCGGATATGATTACGTTGACTACACCAGTTGACGAAGGTTATTCCGAAAATTTTAATGGAGTCTGGGGAACCAACTACTGCGAAGATGCAAACACTTCACTTTAGTCAATATTACGTTATACACTATCAACATTTCACTAATAACTTGCTATAGTATTCTGATAACTTTATACATAACTGATGCAATTATCAGGAAAACTATAACAAACTATTGTTCAAAAGTAATTGATTTGGGCAAAAAGTTCAGACTTAAAACGTTTAAAAAACCCTATCGTACGGGTACCATTCAAAATGGATATGATTTCCAAAATTGACAACACTTGCTGTTTATATAATTTTTTATGCTTTCTGCTGCAAAAAGTATTATGTTTCATTTAAAACTATGTGACTTCATATATTGCTCTGTCCCAGTTACCGCCTTAATTCCGGCACGATCTAATTAGAGTGCGCCCTAATTAGGGCCCTCAATGATCCCATTAAGGCGCTTTAGAACCCATCAATTAGAGCCCTCGAAAAAATTGATTTTCAAGAACAAAAATGTTTTATTAGTTTTTCATATGAAAATTGTTACTATTTTAATTTCAGTACAAAATTTTGAATATAACAAATAATAGTTTTAAAAGGAAGTTCAAATAAAGTGATTCATGAATATAATTTTTTCTAAGGGCTTAATTAGGGCTATTACAATTTCTAATTAGGGCGATTAAGGGTCCTAAATAGGACACTCTTTATTTAGAGCAGTAAATGTGTCTGAGCCATATATAAAGTCACGCATTTTTTATTTTTATTTTATGTATATTTAATAAAAATAAAACCAAAGTGTTTGTTTAGATATATTAAACAGTATTACTAAATCGTTTATATAATACTAATATATAGTATTATATATTTTTTGGTACAACTAATTATAGATGATTAATCAAATTTCAAAATCTTCCTAAATATGGTAGTATAAATACTTTATCAAAAATTTCAAGAGTCTTAAAAATGCAATTTTTATTGCGAATATACAAAGAATGGCGCACAAATTATTTTTTTGAGTAGTTAGTTTATCGCTTGTGTTGAGTTGTTTGATGACTTGGAAAACATATTTCATGAAGCTTTAAAAATAATTATTTACTTTTTAAAAGTAAATATTAGATTTGAAAAACCTAAAAATTATTACTGTTGTTATTTGTTGAAAATTATTTTGTTTTTTTTTGTTTGTTTTTCTTAATTTGGTATATTTCTACATGTTTTTAGTTGTTTGGGTATTCATTTTGTTTTTTATAAAATAAAAATTTGTAGTGATGGGTAGTTCCGGTTCCGGGTTCCGGATGTTCCGAACAAAAATTTGAATTCCGGTTCCAGTTCCTATTCCGGATTTTTGAAAATTCTTAATTCCACTTCTGGTTCCGGTTCCGGTGTTTCGGGGGCTCCACAGTTCCGCCCATCGGTACAAATTTCATTAAACTAAAGTTCTAAGGTATAACCGTACAACACTTGAAAATGATACTACGGTTTTACCAATGTTGATTTAAATTTTTTTCGGGCTTTTATTTAATGTATTAAGAGTTTATTTGAATAAAATGCATTATTTTTTAAAACTAATCCTTGCTTCTTTACAACTTACACAGCAGAATAAATATTTAATATTGAACTACTGAATTTCATGTCAATTCTTAGGGAACCTTAAATTCCATTAGAGTTTAGTGATATTCCGTAAGCATATTGATAAATGGGCTTTAATCAGAAACTAAAAACAGGGCGTGAATTGAAATAGAAATCCCAGCGCCGTAACATGCGAAATTTTTTTAAGATCTCCTTCGAAGCCCCCATAGACTAAATTAGCGCAGAAAAAAACTAAACTGTTATGCCTGCGCCCAGAGCGTACGACTTCTCAGAGGTTTTTTAGTTGCGTTTGAATAAAACTTGCAAAAACCACGTCAGAAACGCGTAAGACGAAAAAAAAGTTGACACCGTTACAAAAGAAACTATCAATAAATATTTAAAGAGTAACGAGGGTAACACTAAACTAAAGCTAGGATCACACAGCTAACGATCACAACTCAATATTTATCTTTTGTTTATAAACGAGGTATATATAAGGATCGACCGGGGTCCCGGCCCCGGCAAACACAATTCTCAGTACCCCGGCACCGGCTCGGCCCCGGCACTTTAGCTGTCAAATGAGCCGGGGCAAACCGGGGTAAAAACGCCTAAGAATGCTAATTTTAAAGCGCTTCTAAAAATTTTTGACAGTGAAATATTATACAAAATTTTATCTACACAGCTAATTTAATCCTTTTAATATCAGAATATTTATTGTTTTTTATGCTATAGGCACCTTGCACTGAAACGGAGTTTATACATGAAGTATGCAATATACATAAGTGTCACCATAATGGATAATTACCGTACTCCTACTTATCTTTTCGTAGTATGCAGAACAACCGATAGAAAGCGCGTGAAATTACCGTATCTCCTACTTATCTTTTCGTAGTATGCAGATCAACCCTCAAAAGCGCGCGAAATTTCGATCGTATTATCTGCATACTACGAAAAGATAAGTAGGAGTACGGTAATTATCCATTATGGTGACAACTATGTATATTGCATACTTCATGTGTAAACTCAGTTTCAGTGCAAGGTGCCTATATTAAGAGTTTCTAAAGTCTCTTATTTTATTAAGATTCCTTATTTTAATCACGAATCCTTATTCTAAAAATTTAAAGATTTCTTGAGTATTAAAAACCATTTGTAGATTATATTTACAAGATTAAGGTTTGACAGTAGATATCTATGGGTGAATTATATCTGGGTAACCTCTGGTAAGTTTGTATAGGAGACGTAAACGGACCAAATAAAATTTTGCGGTTATAAAAGTTTTTTAAATAAACCAATTGGAACGCATAATTTTTTTAATTCCTGCCTTTTCAAAAAATATACAAAATTATTCAAATTTAGCCTTTTAAAAAATTGTAAAATTTTTGTTCCAAATTGTGTAGTTTAGTAAATAATTGTTAAAATATGGTATTTAATCTTTAATATAAAACCGTTTTTACTGAAGGTTTTATATGATTTTAATGTTAAATAGTCGATTCAATACTGCAAATCAGCGAGATCAGCTAGGTTTTATTTGCTTATAATCACAAAACAAGACGTATTTTACATATACTGGAGTTAATCTAATATCATTGCTTATTAAAAAATATATAAAACAAGAAAATTTTCGGCTAGAAAGTGAATTTTTTACCAAAATTTTACCAGAAATGTTGCACTTGTGACTTTTTACGCAATTTGTACTTTAAAATTTTTCTTGCACAGCGATATTTCGTACATAAAAACTCGCTTTTCCTAAGACTATTTTACAAAATCGTTTTGTACAAAAAATTAACAAACAATAATGATTAAATTCGATTTATCATGTGTGTATTATGAACGGTTTATTGTACAACTGGACATATTTGCTTGGGTTATACATTCTTGCGTTTGTTTTTAGGTGAATATTTGAAATTGTTTTTAAATTTTGTTGCGTTAAAAAAAATTCAAGCTGATGTTTAGTCTTTGATTTAGAATTTTTAAGTTTATTGCTAAATCTACACCGTTGTATTCATAAAATTAAAAAAACTTGCGGAGTCAGTCTAGTTTTTTTGAATCCAATATCTTGTATCCGCCCAGAAGACACCGACCGTGCGAATATTTAAAACAAAAAGTTAGTATGAACTGTTTATATTTAATTTGAAAAAAGGTTTTCGCATAATGCTAAATAAGAATAATACTTAGTAATTTTTAAACAAAATTTTGCTTAAAGCTCGCACTTGTGCCAGTTTAATGCTGAAAACCCGCCATTTTCAGCTGTTTTTGGGCGCATCAATTTTTAACAGTGTTAGCATTTTGCAGTGCATATTGCAACTTTTCTTCCACTTTTACAAGTAAATGTGCTGCACTGAAAAACAACTATTAACTGCAAAAAAATCTCTGCGCAAGAAATTAGCGGTATATGCACAGAAAGTCGCGTGCGTTTGAAATGTTGCATTTTTTTCTTGCATAATTTTATTCAAAAACGTAGTGTATATAATAAAAAATTTTCTTGGGTTATATTATGTTTTTGATAAATCTCGAGAATTTATAAAAAGTAGTGCAAAATAACGGAAATAATTACATTGAAAAAGTTTACGTGACGTTTATTTTATAATTTTTGGCTAAAATTAAATAATTTGATTAAAATAACTAAAACAATCAACTTGAAACAGCTAGAAAGCGGGTATTCGCCTGTACTCGCAATTAAAAAATATTTTACTTTTTACAACTTAAAAAAAAGTGTTTTTTAATTTACAAAAATTGACAATAAAACTTTAAAAATGCTCTTATATTTTAAAATAAAAAGGTGCGTTTTAACCCTTTTTTATATGTTTAAACTGAAAAATGTTGAATAGTGGTGCGTGAATGAAGTTCAAAAAAAAAGGTGTTTCTTTAAAATAACATTCAAGACGATTAGTCCTAACTTTTACGGTTAAATTTCGCCAATTAGGTACCAATATATTTAATATATAATATTTTAATATAAAGAAATTTTGTTATTGTGAAATAGTTTGGTTAATTGTACCCAGTTTTGACTTTAGTTTCTTTATCACATTTTGCTTTACTGATCAAAACATACTTACTCTCTATTGTTGTTCTATTTGTAAAACATTCTTTAAAAGTAACATAAATGGTTTGCTCTATTTGTAAAGCTCTTTTTAAATCTAACATAAATGGTTTCCGATTAAGTATAATATTGCTTTAAACAAGAATATACTGCTAATAATTATATGTAAAATTTACATATATTAATGTAAGTAAAATAATAATTTAGGTTAAAAAAATCGAAATATCAAAATAAAAATTTTGTTCTGCTTAGAAAAAAAAACTTTGGTGTATTAAAAATAAGTTTTTTTACTCACAAAGTGCTTAAATTCTAAAATGTGACTATTAAATACCTAAACCAAATAATTAACAGTAAAACCTTTGATTTTTATTTGAAAAAATGACCAAAATTACAAATTCTGCTAAGTTTTTCGTCTGCCACGGGCGGGGAAAAACTTTCTACCCCGGCCGGGCCCCGGCAAATTAAAATTTTTCTACCCCGGCCCCGGCCCTGACCCCACCCCCGCCCCAGGCCCCGGCATCAGCAAAAATCCTGTTCCGGTCGATCCCTAGATATGTAGTTAGTGCACGTATTAAATTTGGCTAACAGAAGAAAGCAAACTTGTAATCTTAAAGAATACACAACACTAGTATTAATAATAAAGACAAAACCCACGAATCGTGCAAAAACAACAATAATTTAACTAAAAATCATACCCTTAAATTTAAAAAAAAAACTATTATCTATTTCGTTTAATGCCGAATATGCAAGGCCAAACAAGCAGAATTAATACCATAACCATACAATACGCATAAAAACAATATTGATATAATATAACCATATGTGTTTCTTTCCGCCGGGACTTAATCTTGCAAGTTTCACGATCTTTCTGTCAGCGCACCACGACTTGAACGGTAATAAAAAAAATATAACTTAAACAAAATATAATAAAAGTTAAATTTAAAAAAACACATCTAATGATTTATCTTAGTTCCCCAGATCATCAGTATGCTAGTAAAATGAGTCATTACACAAAACAGTCATACAAACCAGTGTAAAACACGAAAATAAAGTTTAAAAAAACACATCAAAGTACAAACATGAAAAGCCGAAAAAAAAACAAATTAGCCAACAAAATTTTTACCTACAGATTTTTTATATTCCAGCATATTTTTTAGAAGTTTGAAGTCGTTGCTAAAGGTAAACCCAACGTGGCTGCAACAGTTGTTTGTTGGATTAAAAAATGCCCCCCATTAAGTAACCATTCAAGTCACAAGAATATGACGTCACTTTATGAGCCAATTAGATTCAATTTAATACCAAGTATTTATTTGATAAAGTGACATCAGATTCTCGTGATTTGAGTGATTAATTAACGGGAGGCATTTTTTAATCCAACGAACAAATGTTGCAGCCACGTTGGGTTTACCTTTAGTTTGTTTTAACCTTAAAAGCTTTTGACACAGTAGCAATAGAATTTGATTATAAAAAATGGCTATCCCCCGCCTCTATCGCAAAAAAATTAATTTTGTTCCCTATTGCAAGCATGTATAAGAGTAGAGATTGTCCGACTGTGAGTAAAACAATTGGTCTTTATTGTGTTTTAAGTTAAGAAATCCACATATAGACGTTTTATCATGTAAATAAAAATTCGCGAACGCAAAACTTTCAAATGAAATTTTCTACATAAATACATTGCTAAATAATTCAAAATAGTCAAAATATTCAACGTTTTAACATACATATAAAATCATTTATACGTCCGATGTAACAAAAACGCAGAAAATTTGACAACAGTACGTGAAAAAAACCTCATCTAAGTAATTTACATTCAATTTTTTTGCAGTTCGAGGTTTACAAAGTAAAAAATTGTAACGGCAAAATGCATACAGCAAATATTTCTACATAATACTCTCAAATAATTCAATTTATTCGAAATATTTGATGTTTTAACATAACAAAATAATTTATTCGTTTAATTCAACAAAAAACGTTAAATATTTCACAACATTACGTAGTTTTACGTTTGCGGGGTTTTTTTGTTTACGAATTTGCGGTTAACATGTAGAATAATCTACAGTATTACGTAGAAAAATTATCATGTAGATTATTCAACAAACTGTAGATTATTCCAAAAGTCATAGTGGATTTTTTACATGATGAAAAATCTACAATGTGGAATACTCCACCTATAATTTGAACAAATGTTTAACAGACAGTCGGACCTACTCTACTTCTACGCATTCTTCCTATTGCCGGAAAACAAATACGCTTCTTTTTGTGTAGATCAAAAAACCCTTAATTTTGAACCTGAAATTTAGAAATTTTCCTTGTGCAAATATCCAAAACATTGATCGAACCTACATTTTGCTTTTAAAAATGCCTTAATAAAATTTATGCTCTTCGGGTATTTATACTGTCTTTCTGAATATAAAAACTCTTATCTTTCTCAATATAAACTTATGTTAATATTCGATTTTCATAAAGAAGAAAAAATCGCAATTGGTTGTTTTAAATCTCCTCTTTCAAGAAGAATTGTGTCTTTAACATTACAATAAAAAAAAACCTCTCGTTTCGTAATGTAATGGATATGCGCTTCTCGTCTTAACCGGGGATTTGTATAAAATATGACGTTTTTGCAACAGTTGTGAAGTTTTAAAATTGACCCTTAATCAGAGTTTAAACAAAGGGGAAAAGGTTTAACAAGAGAATAATCTCGGTTTAAACTATGCGAAACTTTACGAAAAAAAATTGGCAAACTAAATCCCGCAAGCTAAACCCCAAACAACCGCACCTAATTTAAAAGAAACCCCAGATTTCTTTAAACTCTACCTGTTTTAGTTAGGTAAATACTATTTAACTATAAGCAATTAAAATCTAGCTGATCTCAATAATTGCAGTATTGAATCGACTATTTAGTATTTACCAACAAAACCATTAAAAAATTTTTAATGAAAACGGTTTCATAATAAAAATCAAAACCCATATTTTATAATTATTTATCAAATTACTCAATTTAGAACTCAAATGCAAATTAAGGGCTAAAATTGGTTAATTTTTGTATAGTTAGTAAAAAAGTGGAATTAACAAAATTCGCGTTCTTATTTTTTCTAAAAAAATCTCATAACCACACAATTTTAATTAATGCGGACAATAATTGATTCCGGCTGCAATTTTTTTTTATTTTGAGTTCCAGGTTCTATCGGCTCTAAGTTCACCGAATCAAAAATATTTCCATTTAGTATACCTGGATAGGTTACATGATACTATATAAAATACAGCTAAAATGCAGTGTTATTTTTGTTGTTTATTTCTAAAAACTAATAATTTTAATATATTTTACTTGTTTATTTTATATAATTTATAATACATTAATACAAAAGTATTTTAATGTTTTATATGGAAAAATATAAATATAGTGAGTCTGCCGTTATTGAAGCATTTTTTAATATTTTTTTTAAAATTTTTTTTAAAACTTATCACAATAAAAAGATCAAAGAGGCTTGGCCATAAAGTTTCGTCTTCCTGTTGCGTTGGTGAAACTTAAAAAGTTTTTTTCGAATATAAGACGAAGTCAACCCTAATCATATGTAATATAGTAATGTTAACTGTTGTTTTTTAGAAAAAACCCATTTGTGTGGGGTTTTTTTTGGGGAACGGCCCATTGGTCGTTATTTAGCATATTATGCAGAAAAACGTTAGTAGACTATGCAGTATTTGGCATAAATATGTATATTTTATTTTATTATTATAGTTCCAGGGTATTCTTATATCTGAAATATTTGATTCAAAGGTTACGTAGGAACCAAGTTTGAGGCTGCGAAGTAGTCTATTTTGTTAAAATATAAAACATGAAAGAATAATTTTGCTTTTATTCAATTAGTGACTTTAATACATACTTTAATTCATTTCAGAGAAATTTTTGTAGCGGCAACAGTTTCAGCAGAAAATAAAATTAGATTTAAGTCAGTTAGGAAGCAAGTAGAAGCAAATTAAAGGTCGATAAAAATAACTATTTGAATAAGGCAATATTTGCTTTTGAAAGTGTGCTATAACTATAATGTAATGGCTTTTAGAAAGGAATTAGCTAATTTTGGTGCGTCCTAATTAGGGGTATTTTGCCCAGTTAGAGCGAGCCCTCTAGGTTAAGCCTATGAAACGAGAAATTTTTTCACAAATCACTCACTTAAAATTTATCTGGGTTTTTTTCGTCTTTTTGCAATAAATTCACATTTTTTTCAACGATAAATACTTTAGCAAGCGTACTTTATTGTTAAAGAATTGCAAAAATTTACTTTTCAGCTGTCGAATACTAAGCAATAGCGTTAATTGTAGTTTTAATTGTTAAGTATGTTAAACTGCTATATTTTAAAGCAATTTCTTTTAGTTTTAGTGGGATTTTATTGCTATTTGTGTGGATAAAATTTTATTCAGCATATTTTGATTTTTATGAATGATAAAAAATATTTTACATTAAGTTTTATACATAAAATTTCTGTAAGCCTAATCAGCTTTATCTTAAAGCCGAGTGTCTAAATTATGTAAAAATATATTGGAAAAATGCATTTTTAACAAAATTTCTAGGCTTTTAAAATTAGACGGAAGTTTGATATTGGTTTGGAGTTGGTTGTAATTACAATGAAATCTTAATGATCTTAGATTATTATAGTATAAGAATTATGGGGCGGAGCCAAGATTTAGCGCTAAGTTGATTAAGCGTAAGTTGATATTACAGTTGAAATGACACCTTTGATTCAAAACATTCTAGTTATTTCTATCTGGTAAAAATGTTGAAACTGTTAGAATTATAATATAATCACACAATTAATTTTAAAATATTACTTATTTGAAAAATTGGTTTATTTTATTGATCTATATTTTGCTACGTGTGAAATTTGTAAAGCTATTTTGATAAGTTTATACGAAGGGCTATAAGGATAAGTGCTCAGAAGGAACGGAACAATTAACAGTTGTTCCAAGTTTTTAAATCTGCCGTCTCAGAATATTTCATTTCACCTTAGTTTTCAACTCCATAGAAGCTCTATATCACTTCCTTTTTTTAGTTGATATCTAACACTTTTGACCTCTTTTAAAAATGTCTTTCACCGCTAGAATTTCTTATATTTATGTGTGTGTCTTTTTTCAAATAACTCCCCCGGTTATTAACTTTACCCTTTGACTATTAATTTTTCAGCAGTCACTGATAGTCATGAAAAATTTCAAAAAGCCGAAAAAACAAGCTGCTGAAAATTGTAACTTTCAAAAAAACAGTTCTGTTCTTGTAATTCATACCACCAAATACATTCACTCTGCTAATCAAAAACGCCGAGACAGATGAAAATTTGAATAGCTTTTTTAAAAATTTCTTTTTAAGATACTATTGTTGTAAAAATTTATAACTTTTTTTGATTCTCCAATAATTTTTCGAAAAACTTATTATTTCAAGTTTGTTATTTGCAAATTTTTAAATAGAGTCAAAGCTAGAAAAAACTTATTCTCGTTAACAACATATAATAACAAATCATTTTTGCAACGAATTTATCCAATTGAGGTGGTAAACAAATTACGACATTTTGATAGACTTACCGAATATGCCATCCAATCTTATTTAAAACAAAATTTATAATGAGCGATTGCCATTACAACTCTTTAAATCAAGTATTGAACGCCAGCGGTAAACAAATTAGCAACATAAGTTTAAAAAAAAATTTTTTAGCTAGCGGGGTCTTTAGAAATCTAAGGGTGCAACCCATGGTCACTACCAGATCTTTTAAGGTTCAAATTCAGCTTTTGTCTGGGGACTTCACCGCACCCACAAAAATCGTACCTGGCAAGATTGATTAAAGCAATTGCTTTAGATATCGACTCTGAAATATTAAAATTTAATGATTAAAGTATTTTTTGAAATATGAATAATAATAGTAGAAGAAGAATGATATCAACATATATTACAAAATTTACCAGGTGCTCTAGAAAGAAGTTGTCGCGGTGCCGGACTAAATCGAGTGGGCCTACCGCGCCACCAATAAATTAGATTGTTTTTTGGAACAAAAAAATTAGAAGAAGAAGAGACACATAATTTCATTTAGGCCGATTCTCAATAGAAAGAGACAGGGAAATCGCCGCGAACGAAAAAAGATATCGATTTTGGTGATCAGACGGAAATAAATAAAAAATTGAAAAAATAAACAAATAAAATCTCCCAACCGCACAATAACAGCCCTTTGGCAACAATAAGATTGTACAGAGCAGACAACGAACAGTCCCTCATAGAAACCGAACAAAAAAAAGCAGAAGACGGTGCTACTGTTTTAATTGGTGGCCGAAACCGCACCAGTACCCAGCGCCATCTACTTGAACCGTGCGGAAAACAGCAAAAACAACAAAGTACTATTTTAATTCTTACATTACTAATGACAAAATTAATTCAAAGTTTTATTAAAAAATAATAATAAGCATCGGGGAAGCGGGAACGCCACGCGGCATAAGCCCCAAATCACCATGCACACTATAATTAGAGAACATTGAGAAATTTTTGTAATTTATGTTCATCTTTTTCTATTTTTTATTATCTAATTCTACCGCTCATTATCTTAAAATCAATATTCTTTCATCGTGCACGCGGCGACTTAACCCTGCGGTATCGCATCAACTATAATCAGAGAATCGGGATAAAATTTGTAATTTATGTTCATTATCTTCTTCTTCTAATTTTTTTATTCCAAAAAAATAATTGCAATTATTAGTGGTGCGGGAGCGCAGGGTTAAAACGCCGCGTGAACGATGAAAGAATATTGATTTAAGCCTCATGGAGCGCTACAATTATTACTAGAGAACTAGTAAATTATGTAATATAAATTACAAAAATTTCTCATCGTTATCTAATTATAATGTGCACGGTGATTTGGGCTAAACCGCCGCGTGGCGTTCCCGCGCCCCCGATGCTTATTATTAATTTTAATAAAATTTTGAGATTAATTTTGCTCATCAAGGCAATCGCTAGAAATAAACTAGTACTTTGTTGTTTTCACCGTTTTCCGCACGGTTCAAGTAGATGGCGCTGGGGACTGAAAGTTCGGCCACCAATAAAACTGAGCACCGTCTTCTAAGCTTTAATAATTGTGCGGTTTCTATGAACCATGGGACTGTTGCCTAAGATATCTAAAATCTTATTGCTTGCTAAAAGGCTGTTTTTGGCGTTCAAGATTATTTTTGTAATGTTTTGCTGGGTTTTTTACTTTGATCAATAAATCGATTATAATGGCCTAAATGAAAAAGTGTCTACTTAGAAATTTGTGTAATTATTAATTATTTCGAATAGCTATATTTAATTTGATGAGAAAATGTTGTAATTTGTTTACCACCTCAATTGGATAAAATTGTTGCAAAAATGATTTGTTATTATATGTTGTTAACGAGAATAAGTTTTTTTAGCTTTGACTTGATTTAAAAATTTGCAAATAACAAACTTGAAATAATAAAGTTTTTCGAAAAATTATTGGAGAATCAAAAAAAGTTATAAATTTTTACAACAATAGTATCTTAAAAAGAAATTTTTAAAAAAGCTATTCAAATTTTCATCTGTCTCGGCGTTTTTGATTAGCAGAGTGAATGTATTTGGTGGTATGAATTACAAGAACAGAACTGTTTTTTTGAAAGTTACAATTTTCAGCAGCTTGTTTTTTCGGCTTTTTGAAATTTTTCATGACTATCAGTGACTGCTGAAAAATTAATAGTCAAAGGGTAAAGTTAATAACCGGGGGAGTTATTTGAAAAAAGACACACACATAAATATAAGAAATTCTAGCGGTGAAAGACATTTTTAAAAGAGGTCAAAAGTGTTAGATATCAACTAAAAAAAGGAAGTGATATAGAGCTTCTATGGAGTTGAAAACTAAGGTGAAATGAAATATTCTGAGACGGCAGATTTAAAAACTTGGAACAACTGTTAATTGTTCCGTTCCTTCTGAGCACTTATCCTTTTAGCCCTTCGTATAAACTTATCAAAATAGCTTTACAAATTTCACACGTAGCAAAATATAGATCAATAAAATAAACCAATTTTTCAAATAAAAACAAATATTTTAAAATTAATTTGTGTGATTATATTATAATTTGAACAGTTTTTATATTTTAACTCAATAGAATAACTAGAATGTTTGAATTCAAAGGTGTCATTTCAACTGTAATATCAACTTACGCTTAATCAACTTAGCGCTAAATCTTGGCTCCGCCCCATAATCCTGACATGCTATAATACCTAAGATCATTAAGATTTCATTGTAATTGCAAATTTAACTCCAACCAGATTAACTTCCGTTAATTTTAAAAGCCTAAAGAAATTTTGTTAAAATTATTTCTCCAAAATATTTTTTACATAATTTAGACCCTCGGCTTTAAGATAAAGCTGATTAGGCTTACATAAATTTTATGTATAAAACTTAATGTAAAATATTTTTATCATTCATAAAAATCAAAATATGCTGAATAAAGTTTTACACAAATAGCAATAAAATCCCACTAAAACTAAAAGAAATTGCTTTAAAATATAGCAGTTTAACATACTTAACAATTAAAACTACAATTAACGCTATTGCTTAGTATTTGACAGCTGAAAGTAAATTTTTGCAGTTTTTTAGCAATAAAGTACGCTTGCTAAAGTCATTTAAATGAAAAAATGTGAATTTATTGCAAAAAGACGAAAAAAACCCGATAAATTTTAAGTGAGTGATTTGTGAAAAAATTTCTCGTTGAATGGGCTTAATAAGGGCGCGCTCCAACTGGGCAACATACCCCTAATTAGGACGCACCAAAATTAGCTAATTCCTTTCTAAAAGCCATTACATTATAGTTATAGCACACTTTCAAAAGCAAATATTGCCTTATTTAAATAGTTATTTTTATCGACCTTTAATTTGCTTCTACTTGCTTCCTAACTGACTTAAATCTAATTTTATTTTCTGCTGAAACTGTTGCCGCTACAAAAATTTCTCTGAAATGAATTAAAGTATGTATTAAAGTCACTAATTGAATATAAAGCAAAATTATTCTTTCATGTTTTATATTTTAACAAAATAGACTACTTCGCAGCCTCAAACTTGGTTCCTACGTAACCTTTGAATCAAATATTTCAGATATAAGAATACCCTGGAACTATAATAATAAAATAAAATACATATTTATGCCAAATACTGCATAGTCTACTAACGTTTTTCTGCATAATATGCTAAATAACGACCAATGGGCCGTTCCCCAAAAAAAACCCCACACAAATGGGTCTTTTCTACAAAACAACAGTTAACATTACTATATTACATATGATTAGGGTTGACTTCGTCTTATATTCGAAAAAAACTTTTTAAGTTTCACCAACGCAACAGGAAGACGAAACTTTATGGCCAAGCCTCTTTGATCTTTTTATTGTGATAAGTTTTAAAAAAATTTTTTAAAAAAAATATTAAAAAATGCTTCAATAACGGCAGACTCACTATATTTATATTTTTCCATATAAAACATTAAAATACTTTTGTATTAATGTATTATAAATTATATAAAATAAACAAGTAAAATATATTAAAATTATTAGTTTTTAGAAATAAACAACAAAAATAACACTGCATTTTAGCTGTATTTTATATAGTATCATGTAACCTATCCAGGTATACTAAATGGAAATATTTTTGATTCGGTGAACTTAGAGCCGATAGAACCTGGAACTCAAAATAAAAAAAAATTGCAGCCGGAATCAATTATTGTCCGCATTAATTAAAATTGTGTGGTTATGAGATTTTTTTAGAAAAAAATAAGAACGCAATTTTGTTAATTCCACTTTTTTACAAAATATACAAAAATTAATCAACTTTAGCCCTTAAAAATTTGCATTTGGGTTTCAAATTAAGTAATTTAATAAATAATTATAAAAATATGGGTTTTAATCTTTATTATTAAACCGTTTCCGTTAAATTTTTGAATGGTTTTATTGTTAAATAGTCGATTTAATACTGAAATTATCGAGGTCAGCTAGATTTTAATTGCTTATAGTTAAATAGTATTTACCTAACTAAAACAGGTAGAGTTTAAAGAAATCTGGGGTTTCTTTTAAATTAGGTGCGGTTGTTTGGGGTTTAGCTTGCGGGATTTAGTTTGCCAATTTTTTTTCGTAAAGTTTCGCATAGTTTAAACCGAGATTATTCTCTTGTTAAACCTTTTCCCCTCTGTTTAAACTCTGATTAAGGGTCAATTTTAAAACTTCACAACTGTTGCAAAAACGTCATATTTTATACAAATCCCCGGTTAAGACGAGAAGCGCATATCCATTACATTACGAAACGAGAGGTTTTTTTTTATTGTAATGTTAAAGAGAAAATTCTTGTTGAAAGAGGAGATTTAAATCAACCAATTGAGATTTTTTCTTCTTTATGAAAATCGAATATTAACATAAGTTTATATTGGGAAAGATAAGAGTTTTTATATTCAGAAAGACAGTATAAATACCCGAAGAGCATAAATTTTATTAAGGCATTTTTAAAAGCAAAATGTAGGTTCGATCAATGTTTTGGATATTTGCACAAGGAAAATTTCTAAATTTCAGGTTCAAAATTAAGGGTTTTTTGATCTACACAAAAAGAAGCGTATTTGTTTTCCGGCAATAGGAAGAATGCGTAGAAGTAGAGTAGGTCCGACTGTCTGTTAAACATTTGTTCAAATTATAGGTGGAGTATTCCACAGTGTAGATTTTTTATCATGTAAAAAATCACTACAACCTGTGGAATAATCTACAGTTTGTTGAATAATCTACATGATAATTTTTCTACGTAATACTGTAGATTATTCTACATATTAACCGCAAATTCGTAAACAAAAAAACCCCGCAAACGTAAAACTACGTAATGTTGTGAAATATTTAACGTTTTTTGTTGAATTAAACGAATAAATTATTTTGTTATGTTAAAACATCAAATATTTCGAATAAATTGAATTATTTGAGAGTATTATGTAGAAATATTTGCTGTATGCATTTTGCCGTTACAATTTTTTACTTTGTAAACCTCGAACTGCAAAAAAATTGAATGTAAATTACTTAGATGAGGTTTTTTCACGTACTGTTGTCAAATTTTCTGCGTTTTTGTTACATCGGACGTATAAATGATTTTATATGTATGTTAAAACGTTGAATATTTTGACTATTTTGAATTATTTAGCAATGTATTTATGTAGAAAATTTCATTTGAAAGTTTTGCGTTCGCGAATTTTTATTTACATGATAAAACGTCTATATGTGGATTTCTTAACATATAATTAAAACACAATAAAGACCAATTGTTTTACACACAGTCGGACAATCTCTACTCTTATACATGCTTGCAATAGGGAACAAAATTAATTTTTTTGCGATAGAGGCGGGGAATAGCCATTTTTTATAATCAAATTCTATTGCTACTGTGTCAAAAGCTTTTAAGGTTAAAACAAACTAAAGGTAAACCCAACGTGGATGCAACATTTGTTCATGGGATTAAAAAATGCCTCCCGTTAAGTAATCACTCAAATCACGAGAATCTGATGTCACTTTATCAAATAAATACCTGGTATTAAATTGAATCTAATTGCCTCATAAAGTGACGTCATATTTTTGTGACTTGAATGGTTACTTAATGGGGGGCATTTTTTAATCCAACAAACAACTGTTGCAGCCACGTTAGGTTTACCTTTAGCAACGACTTCAAACTTCTAAAAAATATGCTGGAATATAAAAAATCTGTAGGTAAAAATTTTGTTGGCTAATTTGTTTTTTTTCGGCTTTTCATGTTTGTACTTTGATGTGTTTTTTTAAACTTTATTTTCGTGTTTTACACTGGTTGGTATGACTGTTTTGTGTAATGACTCATTTTACTAGCATACTGATAATTGGGAAACTAAGATAAATAAGTTAAATGTGTTTTTTTAAATTTAACTTTTATTATATTTTGTTTAAGTTATATGTTTTTTATTACAGTTTAAGTCGTGGTACGCTGACAGAAAGATAGTGAAACTTGCAGACTTAAGTTCCGGCGGAAAGAAACAGCATATGGTTATAACATATCAATATTGTTTTTATGCGTATTGTATGGTTATGGTATTAATTCTGCTTGTTTGGCCTTGCATATTCGGCATTAAACGAAATAGATAATAGTTTTTTTTTTAAATTTAAGGGTATGATTTTTAGTTAAATTATTGTTGTTTTTGCACGATTCGTGGGTTTTGTCTTTATTATTAATACTAGTGTTGTGTATTCTTTAAGATTACAAGTTTGCTTTCTTCTGTTAGCCAAATTTAATACGTGCACTAACTACATATCTAATCGACCGGAACAGGATTTTTGCTGATGCCGGGGCCTGGGGCGGGGGTGGGGTAGGGCCGGGGGTAGAAAAATTTTAATTTGCCGGGGCCCGGCCGGGTAGAAAGTTTTTCCCCGCCCGTGGCAGACGTAAGAGCATTTTTAAAATTTTATCGTCACTTTTTGTAAATTAAAAAAACACTCTTTTTTTAAGTTGTAAAAAGTAAAATATTATATTGCGAGTATAAGCGACTACTCGCTTTTTAGCTGTTTTAAGTTGACTGTTTTAATGATTTTAATCAAACTAATTAATTTTAGCCAAAAATTATAAAATCAACGTCACGCAAACTTTTTCAATGTAATTATTTTCGTGATTTTGTACTACTTTTTATAATTTCTTAAGATTTATTAAAAACATAATATAACCCAAGAAAATTTTTGATTATACACTAGGTTTTTGAATAAAATTACGCCAGAAAAAAATGCAACATTTAAAACGCACGTGACTTTTTGTGCATATAACACTGATTTCTTGCGCAGATTTTTTTGTAGTCTATACTTGTTTTTGCGTGCAACGTGTTTACTTGCAAAAGCGAAAGAAAAGTTGCAATATGCACTGCAAAACGCTAACACTGTTAAAAATTGATGCGCCTAAAAATAGCAGAAAATGGCAGGTTTTCAGTATTAAACTCACACACGTGCGAGCTTCAAGCGAAATTTTATTTAAATATTCGTATTCAGTATTATGCAAAAACTTTTTTCAAATTAAATAAAAACAGTTCATACTAACTTTTTGTTTTAAAAATTCACACTTGGTGTCTTTTGGGCGGATACAAATATTGAATTCAAAAAAAGTGGACTGAGTCTGCAGGTTTTTTTTTGAATTTTATGAATACCATAGTGTAGATTTAGCAATAAACTTAAAAATTCCAAAATAAAAACAAGACATCAGCTTGAATTTTTTAACGAAATTTTAAGAAAATTTGAAAACAATTTCAAATATTCACCTAAAAATAAACGCAAGATTATATAACTCCAGCAAATATATCCATTTGTACAATATACCGTTTAATTCACACATGATCAAATTTATTCATCATTTTCTGCTAATTGTTTGTACAAAGCGATTTTGTAAAATAGTCTCAGAAAAAACGAGTTTTGGTGTACAAAATATCGCTGTGCGAGAAAATTTTTATTGAATGCACAGATAATAGCTTGCGCGTGAAAATTCACAAGTGCAACATTTCAAAAGATTTACTGTCTAGCAGAACATTTTCTTGTTTTATGTATTTTTGATATAAGCAATCATATTAGATAAAATAACTCCAATATTATGTAAAATACGTCTTGTGATTATAGGCAAATAAAAGCTAGCTGACCTCGATGATTTGCGGAATCGACTATTTTATACGACTATATTATATCAAATTACACAATTTAGAACAAAAATACAATTTTTTAAAGGGTTAAAGTTGACTAATTTTTGTATATTTTTTGAAAAGGCAGGAATTAAAAAATTATGCGTTCCAATTCGTTTATTTAAAAAAACTCCATAATCGCACAATTTTAATTATTCCGTTTACGTCTCCTATTCCCTATACAAACTTACCAGTGGTCAGCCAGATATAATTCAACCATAGATATCTAATCTATAGTTAAACCTTCATCTTGTAAATAAAATCCATTAATGGCTTTTAATA
>JASAMX010017043.1:0-30200 GCA_030248175.1 Microlaimidae sp. YZB2_3
AATTTTTGGCTAAAATTAAATAATTTGATTAAAATCATTAAAACAATTAACTTGAAACAGCTAGAAAGCGAGTAGTCTCATGTACTCGCAATATAATATTTTACTTTTTACAACTTAAAAAGAGTGTTTTTTTAATTTACAAAAATTGACAATAAAATTTTAAAAATGCTCTTATTTTTTAAAATAAAAAGGTGCGTTTTAACCCTTTTTATATGTTTAAACTAAAAAATGTTGAATATTGGTGTGTAAATGAAATTCGAGTCACCTCGGCATATAAAGAATTCTATAATGTCATATGGTTTTCGTTTTCACGTGATCAGATTTTGCTCCGTGGGAGAGGTTGTCGGAGGAGCTAAATATTCCCGCCGTTAAGACGTCCCACCCTAACAAACTCATGGAACACATTTTTTTCATGATCGCGCTATTCTTTGCGCTGATTGGCTGCGCTTGTCATTGTTCCATGAAAGTGACGTGAGCAATCGTCAGTTAACCAGATATGGGGCGGAAAACGACGCCCTCTTGTCCATTGCTTACAAACATGATCTAATTAATTATATAAAATTATTTTACCTATTATTGTATATTTTGTGATAATATATTCTATTTTCTGACTTAAATAATGATTTATCTAATAATTTAAGCTTTTTCGTAAATTAATACTGTTTGTTTTAATTCGCGAAGAAAGGGAGAGCACGGAAGTGACAATTGCTCACGTCACTTTCACGGAATAAGGCTCGAAGAGCGCAGCCAATCAGCGCAAAAATTGGCGCTATTATGAAAAAGATCTCCTTAAAGATTATGACCCGCTCTGCGTTAATTGGTTGTCAAAAATTTAAATTCTGAATCCTTATTGGCTGACTTTTTAAGACCTTCTAACACTAAACAATTTCCGATTAAAAAGCGGGTTTGGGCCAGAGTGGTAAAAGTCCTTTTTTAAAATAACATTCAAGCAAGACTAGTATTCTTAACTTTTACAGTTAAATTTCGCCAATTAGGTACCAACATATTTAATTAAAATCATTTTAATATGAAGAGATTTTGTTATTGTGAAATATTTTTGTTACTTGTACCCAGTTTTAATTTTAGCTTCTTTACTACGTTTTGCTTTACTGATCAAAACATGCTCTTTGTAAGCATTTTAACTCTTCCTGTACATATTTGTAAAGCATTCTTTAAAAGTAACATAAATGGTTTGCTCTATTTGTAAAGCATTTTTTTAAAAGTAACATAAATGGTTTGCGATTAAGTATAATATTGCTTTAAACAAGAATATACTGCTAATAATTACGTGAAAATGTACATATATTAAGTAAATAAAATAATAATTTAGGTTTAGAAAAATTGAAATATGAAAATAAAAATTTTGTTCTGCTTAGAAAAACAAACTTTTGTGTAATAAAAATTAAGTTTTTTTACTCACAAAGTACTTAAATTCTAAAATGTGACTATTCATTACATAAACCAAATAATTAACAGTAAAAATGTTGATTTTTATTTGAAAAAAATGACCAAAATTACAAATTCTGCTTAATTTTTCGCCTGCCCCGGCCCTGGCCTCAGCCCCGGAAGGGCAAAATTTTCTACCCCGGCCCCGGCCCCGGCAAATCCCAATTTCTCTACCACGGCCCCGGCCCCGGCATCAGCAAAAATTCTGCACCGGTCGATCACTAATAATGCCTTGTCCTGTGTCAAAACTTACGAAAATGCCGTACAAAAATTTTATGAAAATCTTGAAGATAAAACTCTAAATAATGGTAATATAATTTTTTTTTATCAATATGCAAATAAAAAGTTTAAACAAAGATCTTTGGTTATTGGATCAATAATGTGGAATGACGGCTCACTAACAAACAATACTAAAGAAAAGTTCGATATTTTCCAAAAATTTTTTTGTTCAATTTTTACTGTAGATAATGGTAATTTACCAATTTTTCTTGATATAGTTCCCAATAATGTCGGAATTTATAGCGTTAGTTTCCCAATTGAAATTGTATTAAAAAAATTAAAATCACTTCCAAACAAGTTTTCTCAAACACCCGATGATCTCCCAGCTTTCTATTTAAAGCAAGTAGCTTTTGAATTAGCTGGACCTTTAGCAAAAATTTTTGAATTATCAATGCAAGTTAGTGCCATACCCGAATTTTGGAAAGAAGCATTAGTGCCACCTGTTTCTGAAAAAGGGGTTAGCTCTATTGCCAATAATTTTAGACCAGTGAGTTTGACTATCGTTTGCTGCAAAACTATGGAAAGGAAACAAAATTTTCGATAGTATTTTGTCTTATTGTTTTAAAAATAATATAATAAGTAAAGATCAATTTGGATTTTTAGTTGGAAGATCAGTAGGTCTGCAGCTTTTAGCCTGTTTTCAGGAATGGAAATTGAGTATAAATTGCAAATACTTAGGGGTTATTGTATATGTTGATTTTTGTAAGGCCTTTAATAAGGTCAGTCATCGTAAGTTATTACTAAAACTTAAAGTTTATGGCATTCGTTATGAACTTCTAGATTGGATTTCAGAATTTTTAAGGTTTAGGCGTCAAAACGTTGTCATTGAATCTGAAAGTTCAGATTTTGAACAGGTAATCAGCAAGGTTCCGCAGGGAATTGTCTTAGGACCTCTTCTGTTTATACTGTTCATAAATGATTTATCAGAAGCTATGGGACCAGAATGCAGTGTCTGTTTGCAGATGACACGAAAATTTCTTGTGTTTTTAAAGATAATGTAACTTCTTTAGAATTTCAAAAATCTCTAAATAATTTCACGAAATGGTGCGAAACGTGGAAATTAGAAGTTTCCCTCCTAAAGTGTCAAGTTTTGTCTTTAGGACATAAAAATTCAAAATACGAGTATACAATAAAATCTAACAACATAAAAAATGTTAATCAAGTCTGGGATTTAGGTATTTTTGTTTGTTCTGATCTCAAATTTTCAGTACATTGCTCTGAGATTGCAGCAAAAGAGTTGCAAAGAGTTTCAGTAATTTTTTTGGGTTTTCACAAAAAATATGAGCACACTTTTAAAAACTTACATTACATACATACGACCTCTGCTAGAGTTTGAATCTATTGTTTGGGCACCATATATGTAAAAAGATATAGAATGCATTGAGCATGTGCAAAAAGTTTTTACATGTAGGCTCTATATGAGGTGCTCATTTCCACATGTAGATTTATCAAACACGTTTACAGGAATTAAATTTATAACCTTTGTTTTTGGGTAGAAGAAAAACTGACCTAATTATGACTTTTAAAATTTTACATGGGTACACTGATTTTGACCATACAAAATTGGTTTCATTATGTATAGATTCTCAAACACTTGGTAATGCCTTGAAATTAAAAAAAACGAACTTGTAGGTTAGATAGTTTTAAAAACTTTTTTAGTAATAGAGTCATTGATGATTGGAATTCGCTGTCCAGCGAAGTTGTTATGTCAACATCAATAAACAGCAATTATTTTTAGCTTTTGTAAAAAAAAAATTTCGAACTTCTTAACTCATAATTAGTATCTTTTTTATATTGTATTAATGTATTTTATTGTTTATTAGAAAATTTGATATGATGAAGTTTTGAAATTTATATATTGCAAATTAGTGTTAATTATTTTAACCTGTGCAATAAACTATAGTCTATACAAAAATGATGCGGACTGGCGAGAAAACTTGAACTTTGAAACGTTATATATCCATAACGAAGGTTAGAATATGTGCGAGACATATATGGGAGCATAGCTTAGACTTTTGGCTATCTTTTGAAAAGGTTAGAAAAAATGTTTTTCTATGACGTCATCACTACAGCCAATGCGGTGAAAAAAACCTGGTCCCAAAAAAACAAAACTTTTTTATTAGTACGAGATAAGAAACGCCGCTTGGTATCCTGTTAAAACATACTTTTCCGAGTTATTTCTGAAAACTTGAGCGAAATCGGCTCGCTCAGTTTTTTTATGATGCGTTGAATGCGCGCGGTTTTCGCGATTTTGCGCGAATTTTCTATAGCGCTAATACAAATTTTAATGTTATTTTTGCTTCCTGCTTCAAGTGTGTATGATATTGATCATATTGTTATATATTAAATGTCCGCCAATTTTTTTCTCATTCCTACACAATAAAAATTTTTTTCGGGTTTGGCCCCCCAAAAATTTTTTAGGGTTCCAAGCAAAATGACCCTTTTTGTTTTTTTGATTTTTTTGTTTACAAAACTGCCAAAAATGTATTCTAAGCGCCACAAGCAATCTTTTAAGCATTTGTTTGTGCAAAAAAAACCATTATTAAGCTTATAATAAGCCTATGAACTTTGGCTTGGGCCAATTTGGCATTTTTGGTGATTTTATTGGTTAATACACGCCCCAAGACGTGTGCAGAATAAAAATTTCGACAAAAACAACAATTAAACTAATGAAATTCTATAATTTCATATTAATTTTATAATATAATAGTCTGTTTTTGGTCAAATTACATGGCTAAGCTATAACTCATTTCTATTAAAAATTCAAAATTTCATGTAAAACACAGTTAAAAATTTTTTATGACTTCGTTTTTTATTGTTTCATGCCGTTTTGTACTGTAACTACACCACTATTTTGCTTGGGTATTTTTTTGGGTTTTTTTATAAATGATACTATCCGTTTTACTGCGATTTCCTTTTAAATTTGTGTGCAACTTTCCTACTTTGTATCTTGGTATTTTAGGCCGCGGGCGCTGTTGGAATTCCACTTCCCTCCCAGAAATTTTTTCGATTTTGGGCGTTCCCTTTGCAGCGTTCACTTATTGCACGCGCAAAGTAAAAAAATCAATATGTGATTCTTCCCGCATGTACAGGCCTCAGATCTCGCGTAGTGTGTCTCCTGCATTTCATCTTTCACTTCCCGTTCTCCTTTCTACACCCCCTCCCCCTTCCCGCTCCCCCCCTTGCCCCTGTCACACTCCAGGCGAAAACCTTAATATCGTCCGAGCATTTTAAAAAACAGATTTCTTTATTCAAAAGATTACATTTTAAAAAACATTACAAACTTTTGCACAAAACGTTACATGCATATCAATATATAAATAGAGATAAAATGTCTGTCTTTGTGTGTGTGTGTGTTTGTCTGTCTGTCTGTCTGTTTGTTCCCTAACTCCTTCCTAACCACCCAACAAATTAAGGTGAATAAGAAAATAAATTTATTATTAGTAAACCAAATGTACACACAACATATTAATATTTTATAAGTTATTAAAAGTCAATTAAAGCGACCTACCTTAAAAAGTAGGGAAAAATATGCACACACTATAAGAGATTTGGCCTACTAATCTGATTCAAAGGCTTTTAAAGAATGCGCTTAGTTTGAGTCAGATGAAAGCGTTTTTTTAAAGCTGTGAAGCGTATTGGCAGTGACTTGTGATGCTTTAAGATTATTCCAAGGATTTGTTACTCTGTTAGTGTTTTATAAAAGTGTTTTCTGGAATTAACACGACAGTGATCAACTGAAATTTTAAAAGGATGGCTACTGGTTTGATTTTTATTAAACAAAAAAAAAGTCATTTGCTTTTAGACAACAAAAATTGTGGAGAATTTTAAAACACTGAATTAAATTAGATTTTTCCCGCCTTTCTTTTAAGGTTTCTAAATCAAGGTATTTAAGTCTATTTTCATAATTACTTTTGGGTAGATTGCAACATATAAATATTCTTCTAGTAAAACTACGTTGAACTTTTTTAATTACTTCAATGTCTTTAACAAGATAAGGGTTCCAAATAGGACTTGCATACTCCAAAATAGGACGTACATAGGATTTATATGCTTTTAAAACATGCACTTCAGTGTTGGATTTAAAACATCTAAAAAGTAATGCAGAATTTTGCATAGCTTTTTTAGAAATGGTTTTGCAATGCTTTGAAAATTTCATATCAGGTGACATATAAACTCCCAGGTCACAAACAAGATTGGCAGTAGCAAGTATTTGTTCTCCTAATTTATAATTCATATGTTCTGAAGTTTGGTTGGGATTAAGATGTAAGACCTCACAGTTTGGTTCACTCAGTTTAAGTTGCCAGTCTTTGGACCACTGATAAACTCTGTTTAAATCATCTTGAAGAAGAGACCGTTTATTATCAATGTCATTGTTGAGTGGAGAAAAACTGGTATAAACCTTTGCATTATCAGCAAAGAGTTTAATAGTAGAATGCTTTACACAGTCAACAATGTCATTTATATATAGGGTAAACAGAAATGGACCTAAAACTGTACCTTGAGGAATTGAACTTTTTACTGGGTAGGATTTTGATAAAGAGTTGTTTATGATAACTTTTTGATCCCCGTCCACAAGAAAAGCTCTTATCCAATTTAAAAACTTTCCATTCACCCCAAATTTTTCCAATTTATACAACAGTTTTTCATGTGATACAGTATCAAATGCCTTGGCAAAATCGAAATAAACAATATCAACTAATTTTTTTGATTTTAATCCTAATATCCATTCATTTACTGTTTCCAGCAGCTGTGTCAAAGTTGAATTTCCTTCTTTAAAACCATGTTGAAACCTAGACAATTGTTTGTGGAAAAAGGCGGAAACTTCATCTTTTACCAGCTGCTCCATAGTTTTACAACAATAGGATGTTAGGGATATTGGTCTGTAATTTTTTTTTTACTTTTTGAAATTTTTTTAAAAAGAGGAGCAAGTAATGCAGTTAGCCAGTCATACAGTAATGCACTAGTTTGAAAGAATTTAGAAAATAAAATTGCAAGGGGTTTAGCAATTACTTTCGCCAGACGTTTTAAGAAATAGGCTGGAAGATTCTCAGGGTTTTTTGAAAATTTATTTGGCAGCTTACGTAAGGCTTTCAATATTTTTTTCGTAGGAAAAGGCATTTTGCTTAAATTGCCTATTTTTGGAGGGTTGAAACTTGGTAATTTGCGGTTGTCAGTTGTAAAAACTGAGCTAAAATAATTTGCAAAGATTTCTGCTTTTTCAGAATCCTCAGTTGCAAAACTTCCATCATTTTTTTCTAGGGGTGGAATGTTTTCTCTTGATCTAATTTTGTTATTAACAAATTTGTAAAAAGTTCCCAAATCTCCTGCTTTTAATATTTTTTCTTCTTTTTGAAAGTGGAAAAATTTAACAGAGTTTTTATATTCTTTACTAATTTGTTTATATTTTCTTTTTGATTTCTCATTTTTTTTGCGCCAAAATGTCTTTTTCTTTTGTTGTAGTTTTATAATATACTTAGGATACTTTTTTGTTTTTATATAGGTAGAAGACACCTGTTTGATTGGAACGCGTTTGTGAATACCCTCATAAACAATAGTTTTAAAAGAGTGCCAAGCTTTTTCTACTGTTTCACATGGATGAAAAACTGAATCCCAGTCAAAAATAGATAAGTATAAAAATAAAGTGTCTTAGTCTGCATTGTAATAATCAGGAACTTCATTAAGTTTTTTTTTGTTTTGAATCAAAAATCTTAAGGTTTATTATTGATGTGACAGAACTGTGATCAGAGGTAGAGAAACCAGGACCAGCCTTTTCAATCTGCTAACATTTCAAATCTGCTAACCCACATTAGTGTGAGTGTGAGTTTAGTAGTGAGTACTCTTATTAAAAACCCCTCAAGTACTTATATTATTGAATTATAAAAAATAGGACTATAACCATTAAGAGCGTAGCCAGGGTTTATCTAAGGGGTGAGAAAGAACGTTAATTTCAAATAAAAAGCTATGGTGACCAACAAAGCGGATAAGAGGCCACACCAAATTCAATAATCAAGAAATAAGGTCTTTTGTGTTGAAAGTTTAAGATATTAAACGCTTACAGGAGAGACTTTTTAAAAAAAAAGAACACTCTGGCCCAAACCTGTTTTTTAATCGGAAATTGTTTAGTGTTAGAAGGTCTTAAAAAGTCAGCCAATAAGGATTCAGAATTTGAATTTTTGACAACCAATGAACGCAGAGCAGGTCATAATCATTAAGGAGATCTTTTTCATAATCGCGCCATTTTTTGCGTTGATTGGCTGCGCTCGTGGAGTCTTGTTCCCTGAAAGTGACGTGAGCAATTGTCACTCCAGTGCTCTCCCTTTTTTCGCGAATCAAAACAAACAGTAGTAATTTAAAAACAAGCTTAAAATATTAGATAAATCATTATTTAAGTCAGATAATAGAATATATTATCACAAAATATACAATATTAGATAAACAAAATATAATTAATTAGATCATGTTTGTAAGTAATCGGCAAGGGGCGTCGTTTTCCGCCCCATATCTGGTTAACTGACGATTGCTTACGTCACTTTCATGGAACAACGACGAGTGCAGCCAATCAGCGCAAAGAATAGCGCGATCATGAAAAAAATGTGTTCCATGAGTTTGTTAGGGTGGGACGTCTTAACGGCGGGAATATTTAGCTCCTCCGACAACGTCTCCAACGGAGCAAAATCTGATCACGTGAAAACGAAAACCATATGACATTATAAAGTTCTTTATATGCCGAGGTGAATCATTACTTGTTTTTAGCAAAAAAAGTTTCAGAAAATAATAAAATTTTTCTTTTAAAAATAAAATAGCAAGATCAAGGACAAGCGCGTTATTATTGGATTGGGGAACATGGAAGCACTTGGTGAGTAAAATGCTCTGATTTTTGCATCATTAAAATATGTTATACGGTGCAAAAAATATAACCATTTAAAAAAGTTAAAATAGGGCTTTTAAAAATTAAAATATTTTTTACCGTTTGAGATTGAAGCTCATGTAATAAAGCTCTCATAAAAACCCCGACAAAAAAATTCACAAAAAAAACTTATAAACTTTATTTTCTGCTGAGTTTGAGAAACAAAATTTTTACTATTACTGAAACAAGACATAATACTGAGTTTATTTTGTTAAATATTATCAATTTTTAAATTAAGACCCAAAATTTGAATTTGGTGCCAAAAAATACACGTAAATTACCTTTCAAACTGAATTTGAGAAAAAAAAATTATTGATACTGAGACATGCTCGTCAAGTCAAATATGAATTATTTTTAATTTCCAGCCCAAAATTCAAATTCAGCGCCTAAAAATACTTTTAATTTAATTTTAGATTGCGTTTGAAAGAAATTTTTTACCCATTATTGAGGTCTGCTCATCAGGTTAAATATTAATATTTTTTTTTAATTTATGACCCAAAATTCAGTCTAAAATTCTTTTTATTTGCATTTTCAACAAATATTTTTTACCATTACTAAAATATGCTTATTTGGTTAAATAACTATAATTTTCAATATCTGAACCAAAATTCAAATTAAGCGTCTAAAAATACACTTATATTGCATTTTTAACTAAGGTTGACAAACATTTTATTACCAATGTTGAGACATGCTCATCTCACTTATAATTTTTAATTTCCAACTCAAAACTTTAATTTTATACCTAAAAATACCATTAAATTGAATTTTAAACTAAGTTTGAAAGAATTTTTGTTACCACTACTGTGATATCTTCATCTGTTTAAAAAAAATTAATTTTTTTAAAATTTTTAACCAACAATTAAAATTCCGTGTCTAACAATACCTGTAAATTTCTTTTTAAAATAAGTCCACTAAACGCGTGCTGACTACGTGCTATCTTAGCACGTTGTTTAAAAGTCTTGTTAATGTTTTAATTTCTGGGTTTTTTCTCAAAAAAATCTAACGGAACTTTTTGCTTACATGGCACAAACTGACATTTTATTAATTTTATACATATTTGTTGTATATACAAACTATTAACTCACTAGTTACGGGTTAGAAAAACTCCTAACTATAATTTAAGGCTTTATTAAGTTTTATTTCAAACAAATATGCATAAAACTCTTTAATATTAAATTATTTTATCTAAAGAAAGTGTCCCAAAAGTTTTCTCAAGAAACAACCCAGAAATTAAAACATTAGCAAGAGTTTTAAACAACGTGCTAAGATAGCACCTATTCAGCACTCGTCTAGTGGACCCGCCCCAGCGGTATATGCATAGAAAGTCGCGTGTGTTTGAAATGTTGCATTTTTTCTTGCATAATTTTTATTCAAAAACGTAGTGTATAATACAAAGTTTTTTGGGTTATATTATGTTTTTGATAAATCTCGACAAATTATAAAAAAGTAGTGCAAACTCACAAAAATAATAACATTGAAAAAGTTTATGTGACGTTAATTTTACAGTTTTTGGCTAAAATTAAATAATGTGATTCAAATCATTAAATCAATCGACTTTAAACAGCTAGAAAACTATAGTATATACAAAAATGATGCGGACTGGCGACAAAACTCGAAATTAGAAATGTTATATATCTATAACAGAGGTTAGAATAGGTGCGGGACGTATATGGGAGCATAGTTTAGACTCTTGGCTATCTTTTGAAAAGATTGTTAGGAAAAAACATTGTTAGGAAACAATTGTTTCCTAACAACGTCATGGAAAAACATTGTTAGGAAACAATGTTTTTTCATGACGTCATCACTACAGCCGATGCGGTGAAAAAAACCTGGTCCCAAAAAAAACAAAACTTTTTTATTAGTACGAGATAAGAAACGCCGCTTGGTACGCTGTTAAAACATACTTTTCTGAGTTTTTTCTGAAAGATTGAGCAAAATCAGGTTGCTTAAATTTTTTTATAATGCGTTGAATGTGCGCGGTTTCTCGCAATTTTTCGCGAATTTTAAGCACGTTAATACACAGTCTGAATTATATAATTTTATTTGCTTCCTGCTCAAAGTGTGTACGATATTGATTGTATTGTTATATTCTAGCAAAAGCCAAAACAAAGTTTCAAAAAAAAGCCTTTTGTTAAATGGAATAGTATAAAGCTACATAAGTCTAAAAAGATTTCGAAGTGTGTACGATATTGATTATATTGTTATATTCCAGCAAAAGCCGAAACAAAGTTTCAAAAAGTATTAACGACTTTTTAAAACCAAATATTAAGTTCTAAGTCCGAAAAAAAATTGAAAAATTCAGATTTAATATAAGGCGACTTTTAATTTAACAAAAACTTTGACAGCTAATTTGTTTTATGTAATAAATAGAAACATTAAAGAAAAAGTCGCTTTATATTAAATCTGAATTTTTCAATTTTTTCCAGACTTAGAGTTTTATTTTTGGTTTTAAAAAGTCGTCAATATGGCGGTACGTTTTGCTTTATACAAAAATAATGATAAATTACAAAATTTAATGCACAATGCGATCATTTATTTTGACAAAAAATTTTTCATCGTGACTGTGACGCTTGCGTTATACAGTTTTTATATCGTTTTGACGACGTGTGACTTAACTAATACCGTGGTATTTACAGCTGGTTAACTCATGTTAAAGCTTAGTTCACTTTGTGGGAAGTTTATGTCAATTAAGTTTTATTAATGGGTTAAAAACACAAAATAAAGCTTTTACACGTGTTGTTTTTATCGAGTTTTGTTTTTCTGAAAATTTCACAAAATCTGTTATTAATTTACAGGTTTTAAAGAGACTTGTTTTAGTCTTTTCTGGCATTTAGTTTTTAGACTTTTGTAGCTTTTACTATTCCATTTAATATAAGCCTTTTTTTTGAAACTTTGTTTTGGCTTTTGCTAGAATTTCCGCCTTTTAATGCATTGAATTCAATGTCATTTATTAAAGATATAAAACATTAAAAAAGTTACTCATTTTAAAAGAAACGTCATGGTTTATTTTAATATCCAAAATTTCAATGTAATTTTAAGCAGTATACTATACAACAATTATGTCTGGGTAATCTCGTAAAATTGTATGGAACCTGAAAGGACCATATAAAATAATGTGTTTTTCTTCTGTTTTTTTTTCAAAGCACTATGGTAGGTATATCACGCCCTTGGAGCATTTTAAATCATTTTGAGAACGAGTTAAAAATGGTATTAATTTTTTTAGTAAGACCTAAATCAACCACTTTTTGGGGAATTAGCTTTTTGGACTTGTGTTTTATGCTTGATTTTTCTGGATTGATGGTTTATTTTTAAACAACATCATTGTAAATGGTTTTTCCAGGTTCTATACAATTTTACCAGGTTAGCCATACCAGTTTTTCTCACATTAAATTTTTGGAGTGATTGTAGCTTCATAGTATTCCATATAAAAAATAATTTTTTTGAAGCATCGTTTCGATTTTGCTAAATTTTCGTCTTTTGAAACATTGGATCCCGTAGCGCTCACACGCCACCCAAGATTAATTTCATTTTATTTTTTAAAATATTTTTATTGTTGCTATATGGCTGCTAATTAGCGGTTAGGACATTTGTTCGCTCTTCCCGTTGAAAACTAGTAAATTTTATAAAGGTAAGGAATTATAATCTAAACCAAAAAAATAACTACAAGAGAATGTGTACTACTGAGTGAAGTTGCTTAAAAGTGCGGTATACTAAATCATGGCGCATTTTTTTCGCTTAGATTTTGGTATCAATCGATGCGTCAGGTTTCACTGAGTAAAAAATGTATTACAAAAAAATAATTTTCAGCGGTTGTCCAGATATTAGCAAGAATATCGCTTGGTTATTTCAGATAATTTTTTTGTTCTTTTTAACAAACACCAGCCACGGTGTGTTTTGTTTGCTTACTTTGGACTTTGTAAACGCATTCTTTTTCGTAAAAATTGAGATGTATTTAAGATATTTTATATGAAAATTTTTCTATGAAAAGAGGCAAAATTTTTTTAATTATACTAATTTCTGTGTCTTTTTATTTATTATATTGCAGTTATAATGTTTTATTTTAAATAAACAATTTGATGTATTTTGAGTTCAGTTCAATACTGGTAGGGTTTTTTTAATCTTTCAGCGAGCGTACATATTTACTGTCGTTTGGCTGACTGAGCGGCAAAAAAATCGATGGAATAATGAATAGTTAATGAATAGTTCACCTTTAATAGGTAATTCAGTAAGGAAAAAAAGTGTCACACAAATACCCTAGTACCCAATGCTAATAATTCACACAATAGGTCATCAAAAAATATTTTGATATTATTGTTCTCTAACAAATATAACAAATAAAAAGATAGTTAAATTGTTAAGTTTAATTTATGATTTCTAGAGTTATGATTAATTTTATATAGTGCTAAATTTAAATGTCAACAAAAAAAACCAGGATTCTTTTATTTCAGTTTCTACGTTTAAAATTTTTTTTGGTTAATTGGCAGTTAAGTTTCAACTATGGATTTTTTAGACAATTTGAAGAGTAATTTTTTTAAAAGAAGTGTCAAATTTTGACTTTGAGCGCTGAGTTTTATTTATATATTTTAAAGTTAACTCTAAGCAACTTCAGGACTAAACCACGAATTTCATCAGCTAAAACAAAAAACTCTTGCTCTGAGATTATATAAAATAGCAAAAGTCAAAATTTAAGTGTTAAATTTATTATTATATTAGTAATATAATTTTAACAATAAAAAATCCGGTTATTATTTGGTCGACTTTAACATTAGCGCTATATACAAATTTCTTTACAAAGCTCTTTAAATAATCAATTAATTTTTAAGGTTCAAGTATCATTTTATTCGTAATATTCTTTAGAAAACAATAATATCAAAATAATTTTTGACAAACTACTGAGTAAATTATTAGAGTTTTAACTTATTAATCAAATAAAAAATACCGAAATAGGTAAAACTAAACACAGCATTAAATATTACAGTTTTTGACGAGATTAATGATAGTTTACTTTTTACAATTGTGAGTTATGGCTAGTTTTATAAGCAAAACATTAATTACCAACTTGTTTTGCAGTATTTGTTTTAAATTTATTTAAAGAATTTTTTTTAAATTCCCCTTTTTAAATTTTTTTAATTCATTTATTTTTTTAACCGTCCATGTGTTGAATTTCACATGGCCCTGTGAACACCGCAATGACTTGATAAAATCGTGAATAAGGGAAAAAGCGCTCCGCGCTCTTCCCTGATTAAACTTTAATTTTATTTCTCTTTTTAATTTTTCACATATTAAATTTTAATTTTTATTTTTTTTTTAAAAGAACTCATCCCATGGATGGAGGAACGTAGAAAGGAAACTGAGCTCAAGCAAGAACACTCAACAATGGCAGTTGTTGCTGGTTTGAAAGAGGCGGACACCACGCAGGAAGACCTGGAAACAGCTAAAACTTTAGTAGAGGAAGCAATCGGCAGCAGAGGGGAAGGTGTAAATTATAATGTTGTCAACCTGCTAAAGATTTGTGTTTCTAATAATGCCGATCAGAACTCTCCAACAACACTCCAACAGAAAAGTGCGTAAAACTAGCTGTTCAATAACGTTTACCTAAGACCCTTCCTTAGCAGTGAACAGGGAAAAAAACAAGTACCTCTGCTGGCCAGAGCAAAAGAAGTTCAAAGCGAAAATCATATGATATTTGTTTGATATAGTGACTCTGTTTATCCCTATTCGTTTGACCAAGACAAAAATGTGTATTAGAAATCAAGAGCTCTGAGGAATTTTCAAAATAGGATAAAATGCAACCCAGTTGCAATTTAGCAAAAAAAAAATCAAGCATACCAAAAAATACCTTAAGAATTTATATTAATTTAGTATCTATGAACACAAGATCCATTTTAAATTAGCTTGTTGAATTTGAGTTTTTGATTTCTGGTGCCGATACAAATTACTGTTCTCCAGATATTGTGCTTGTTCAGGAGTTTTGGATAAGTGCAGATATCCTAAATCAGCTAATACTTAAGGATTACTCCACCTATAGTATTCTTAGGAAAGATAGGGTTCAAGGTAGAGGGGGTGGTGTGTTTATTTTAATTAAAAAAGAGATTAAATACAACAATGTAAAAATTCATGAGAAATATTATAATTTTGAGGTAGTGGCAAAAGATCTTATTATTTCAACTAATAAAATCCGTCTAATAAATGTTTACAGACCCCCAAATATTAGAGGTGGGGAAGATTTACTGTTACTATACTTTATTAAATGCTATTTCACCAATTATACACATACATCAGTCCTAATAGGCGATCTGAATTTACCAGAAATCTGTTGTGATAGTGAAATCGTAATAAGTAATTTGCAAAGTGAGACAAAATATTACACAAAATTTTTAGAATTAGGTCTATCACAACTTGTTCTTGAGCCATCTCGAGGTAAAAATTTTTTGGATTTGGTCTTAACCAATGACCCAGAATTTTTTAATGAAGTCCAACTTGCGGCCATTTTTGTTAACTCAGATCATGCTGTAATTAGTTGCAAAATTAATTTGAATTTGTTTAAAGACAATATCTCCACTAAAACTGACTTTTTGATACCTGACTTTAAAAATGCTGATTACAAAAATATTGCTATGCTTCTTGCTGTTCAAGACTGGGATTTAAACTTTAAATATTTTAACACAGTTCAAGAATATTGGGATTGCTTTAAAAAAATACTCACTGATTGTATCCTTTTACATATGCCATTAGTAAAAAAATATAAGCAACATACTAAAAAAAATGCTGTTATCCAAAACATATTGTTAAACTTCAAAATAAAAAGAAGAGGTTATGGAAGCTCAGAACTGAAAATATTACTTACAAGAAAGACTTCAAAAAAACTTCAAAAGAATATTCTGAAAGTGTTAAAAAGTTTAATGCACAGTTAGAAGAAGAAGTGCTTAAATCAAATGATATAGGGTGCTTTTTTAAGTATATAAACAAAAAGCTTAAAACAAAGGAATCTATCCCACCAATTCAATCTGAAGATGGCAGTTTTGTTGCTGAAGACTTGGAAAAAGCAAAAATTTTTGGAGAATATTTTAGTTCTGTGTTTACTAATGATAATGGAAATTTTCCTCCATTTAACCCAAAAAATGTTCATATTCTTGAAAATATAATCTTTAGCGTAAAAGATGTTTTAAAATTTCTAAAAAAATTACCAAATAAATTATTTCGCTCTCCAGATGGCACACCAGCCTTGTTTTTAAAGCGTTTAGCAAAAGTTTTGGCTGAGCCCCTTTCAAAAATTTTTCAAAAGTCATTTGACACAAGCGAACTACCACATGATTGGAAAGTTGCCCTTACTACTCCTGTTCACAAAAAATGTCAAAAGTGCCAAAAAGAGAATTATCGTCCAATCTCACTTACTTGTTTTTCCTGTAAGATCATGGAGCAAATAGTAAAATTTGAGCTTTCTATCTTTTTTGTAAATATATTATCTCACCTTCAGCATGGTTTTAAAGATAAACCTCAACAGTTACACAACTTCTTGATTCTTACAATGATTGGACATTAGCTGTTAAAGATAAAAAATCAGTGGATGTTGTGTATTTGGACTTTGCAAAAGCTTTTGATACAGTATCACATCAAAAGCTTTTGTATAAATTAAGTAAATATGGAGTTTGTGGTAAACTTTTAAAATGGTTAGAAGCGTTCCTAACTAATAGAGAAATGAAACTAGTAATAAATGACTCTGTTTCAAATTCATATCCAGAAACAAGCTCGGTACCACAAGGTTCAGTTTTAGGACCTTTTCTTTTTTTAGTTTACATTAATGATATTGTAGAATGTGTTCATAACTCTGAAATCAGACTATTTGCTGATGATGCAAAAGTCTATACTAGTTTTGATAAAAATAGTAAAAATCAACTTAAATTACAAGATGATCTGAATAGAATTGGCAAATGGGCTAGTGATTGGCAGCTTGGTCTGTCTGTAAATAAATGTGAAGTTTTAAATATAAATAATCAAAAAAATATTACTGAAATGGATTATTACTTGCCCAATAAGATGTTGCCTAAAACAAATTTTATTAAAGATCTGGGAGTTTATGTAACAAATGACTTAAAGTTCTGAATACACTGTCTTCAACAAAGAGTTGATCAATTAGAATCGGAAAAAATCGTTTGGCAAAATGAGAAAAAAGATCTTTTTGCAAGAGTCAAGCAGTTGGAAGCCAATCAAAAATTTAATAAGGAGGTTATTGCGGAAATATGTAGCCAGGTTGTCAAAAGGCTAATGCCCATGCTACAGAACCAGCTTGAAAAAATGGAAGCCATTCGAGATCAATCATCCGTTATGGTAGTATCTGGGCTAAAAGAATCGGGGAGCTTAGACGAGGAGAAAAAAACATCGAGTCACTCATTGAAACTCTAACTGAAAGTGAAAAAAAAGTTGTGATTTGTGATTATTTTCGAATAGGAAAAATAAATCCTAAGTTTCCGAGATTGTTAAAGGTAAGGGTAGCTTCCAAAAGAATTTGTAACAAATCTGAAGGAGAACAAACAAAACGGTGGTAATCTGAAGGAGAATTACAATGGCGTGTATGTCCGACCCTCCTTAACAGATGAACAGCGGGAAGTGCAAAAGGATATGTTAATTAAAAAGTGGATCCTAACAGAGGGTAATAAGAGGCGAATAACATTACGTTATTCTAATAATGGCGATCCATACATGTTTAATTTGGATAAAAGATTGGAAATCAAATATTCAAATTCTGAATAGGAAAGCGCGCGTTCCGATTACGTTCAAAAAACAGTTTGAAGGCGTTATGCTTTAACGCAAGAAGCTTAAAAAATTCTCTTTCAGAATTCAAATGTTTGGTGGCCGGTAATGATAGTACTTATGGTAATCTTGACTTGTTGATGGTAACAGAGACATGGTTCAACGACTCAATAACAAATAGAATGCTAGATATATTTAATCGTTACAATGTATTTAGAAAAGACAGAGTTAACGGGCAAGGCGGTGGTGTTTGCATTTTATCAGATAAAAAACTAAACGTTATTGAATTTAAAATTGACAAAAAATTTAACAAAATCGAAACTATTGTAATCGATTATATATTTTATAAATCAAAAATTTGATTAGTTTGTATGTATCGAAAACCGCAGTCTAATGCAGAAGAAGATAAAAACATTTTAAAATTCTTGCGCGAGACACTAGAAAATTTTAAAGGATCTATAATCTTGGCAGGTGATTTTAACTTGCCAGGTATTGATTGAGTTTCCGTAAAAGTTAAATCAAACAACCAAAATGAAATTGAGTATTTTCAGACTTTTGAAGAATTAGGGTTACTTCAACTTGTTAAGGAACCTACTAGAAAAAGTAACATACTTGATTTAATTTTGACCAACGATTTTGAAATTTTTAATTCAGTGGAAGTTTTTCCTGGTTTTTCGACTTCTGATCATGATTCTCTCAAGTTCTCTTTAAATAAATGCAAGTTGTTACCTGTTGGTTATGAACATAGACTGAATTACCTAGGTTTAGAAAGATTAAAGGATCGAAGAGACAAAATTGATTTATATGAGTGCTTTAAAATTATACATTGCTTAAACAATTTGCAAACCAATGATTTTTTTAAGTTTAACCTGCAGCCCACCCGTGGTCATCCATTTAAATTGGCAATGGAAGACTGCCGAATTAATGCAAGGAAATTTTCTTTTGCAAATAGGGTTGTTACACCTTGGAACAATCTACTCCCATCTCAAGTAACTGTCGATTCTTTGGATGCATTCAAGAAGAGTTTTGGAACTGACTTAAATAAGCGCTCTTTTTGAGCCTTTAAAGTCATATCAGATAGCTATGTTCATTGATAATTAGTTACAATTGTGATTCATATTGGCGGCAATTAAGTCGCAGATTTGATGTTGTTGATGAAAAAAAAAAAGAAAAAAAAATAGAAAAAGAAAAAATAAACACAATGAAATGATGAAAACAGAAGAATTAAACTATGCATAAACTATGCTTAGTATGATATTAATTCTGTTATCTGATCATTAAAAAAAAAAAAATGTAGATTTGTTTAAGGTTCAAAATATAGAGGATAAAAAATCAGTTTGGGTACCTGATTTTGGTAAAGGAGATTATGAGATGTTTTCTATGTTCTTGTCGGCTGTTAATTGGGAACGTTTATTTTCTTGTTGTACAAACATCGAAAGTTACTGGGATACTTTTAAATCTGTTCTTTTAGAAGGTATTTTAAATCATGTACCGCTTAAAAAAATTAGTTATAAAAATAAAATATATCGTTATTCTTCAGATATCAAAAAGCTACAAGCTAAAAAACGCCGAGCTTGGCGTAATTACAAAATAGGAAAAAACAAAAGAGAATACAAATTTTTGTGTAAAAAAACTTGTCGATGCTCATAATATTAATCTTGAAACTAAGATTTTAGACTCAAAAGATCAAAAAACTTTTTACAAATTTGTAAACACAAAATTAAAACATAAAGAAAATAATCTTCCATTGCTTAAAGAATATAAGTCCTTTGCTATTAGTGACGAAGAAAAAGCAGAGTTATTTGCAGAATATTTCAGTTCCGTTTTTACAACCGATAATGGGAATTTACCCAATTTTGACCCAACTCAAAAGATAAATTTAGAATACATGCGTTTTAACGTCAAAAATATAATAAAGGCAATTAAAAAGTTGCCAAATAAACTCTCTAAATCCCCTGATTGTCAAGGTGTCAACATGGGTTTAAGGCCAAAAGTTCAACTATTACGCAGCTTCTGGAAACTTTAAACGATTGGACGTTATCCTTAAACAATAAGAAAGCAATTGACGTGATTTATTTAGATTTTGCTAAGGCCTTTGATAAGGTTTCCCATAAAAAATTGTTGTTTAAATTAGAAAAATATGGAGTTCATGGTAGGTTTTTGAAATGGATTGAGGCATTTTTAACTGAAAGAAGCTTAAAAGTAATCATTAATGGCGTTGAATCATCTTCACGTAAAGTAAAAAGTTCCGTTCCGCAAGGTTCGGTTCTAGGGCCTTTTTTGTTTTTGATATATATCAATGATATTGTTAATTGTGTTTTTCATTCTAAAATTATGTTATTTGCCAATGACGCGAAGGTATACAATACTTTTTCCAAAGATGAAGAAAATAGAAGAACACAATATCTTCAAGAAGATCTTGATAGAATATGTCAATGGGCAGAAGAATGGCAACTTGAGTTGGCAACAAACAAGTGTCAAGTTTTACAAATTGGTACGAAATTCAGAGAAAATACTTTGAAATACAGTATGAATAAAAATTTTCTTGAAAGAGTTAATGTCATTAAAGATTTAGGTGTTTATATGTCTAATAGTTTAAAATGTTCTGATCATTGTGAAATTATTTCAAGAAAAGCTTTAAAAACTGCAGCATTAGTTTTCAGATCTTTTAATTCAAGTTGCATCTCTAGTTTTTTACGTGCTTACACCTCATACATACGGCCTCAACTAGAATATGCTAGCGTTATTTGGAATCCATACCTACAGCGAGATATAGCTTGTATAGAAAGAGTCCAGCGGTCATACACCAGAAGACTATTTCAAAGATGCCATTTAAAAAAAGTCTCATACAAGGAAAGGTTAAAATTTTTAGGATTACTCACCCTTGAAGAGGGACGTGCAAATCAAGATCTTGTTGAATGTTATAAACTTATACATGAAACCACAAATAATAATCGATATATTTTTTTCGCTTTTAATGAAAAACAGACAAGAGGTCACTTGTACACACTAAAAATGGAAAAGCATAGAACAAACATAAGAAAATATTTCTTTTCTAACAGAGTAATATTAAAATGGAATATGTTAACGCAAAACCAAGTCTCAGCACTGTCCTTTAAATATTTAGAAAAAGTATTCAAAGTGGCTCAATTTAGTGCTTACTAATTAAGCCTTTGAGTCACATTCTAGAGTAAACCATTTCTTTGTCATGTATAGCGACCGTGATCGGTTCGCAATTATATCCTTGTTGTTGTTTTTTTTTTGATCCTATATTTCTAGAATAAACTTTCATGATAAAAAATAGCCAGCAAGGCTATGAAAACTGTTAATCTAATTTTTAGATGTTTTAAATCTCATTCATTAAAAAACTATCTTACTGCTTACAAAAGTTTTGTACATCCTATAATAGAGTAGGCAAGTGTAGTGTGGAATCCATACATGAAAAAAGATATATATATATTCTGGAAAAAGTACAACGATCTTTTACTAAACGGGTTTTCAGAAAGTGCACTATAAAAGACACAGAATATGAGAATAGATTAAGGATATTAAATCTTGAGACCTTAGAAAAACGCAGAAAAAAGTTTGATTTAATTGAAACATATAAATTTCTAAACAACCATGTCAGTTTAAAAGCCAACAAATATTTTAGGCTTCACACAAATTACACCAGAGGACATTCAAAAAAAATTAAAATTGAGCATTCTAGAGTTAACTGCAGAAAATATAGCTTTTTTAAGAGAGTACAAAATAAATGGAATTCCCTAAATCGGAGTCAAGTTGACGCTAAATCATTACATATTTTTAAAAATTCTTTATAAAACAAAGATAAATTAACCTAAAAATGACTAAGCAAGAGCTTTAAAATTAAAGCCTTTAGTCATTCTTTTCTAGTTAGCCAGGACTTCTGTTGTGATATTTATGATGTATTTATGTTTATTTTTGTATTTTTGTGTTTTTTTTGTGTAACCCAACTGGGTTGCCATTTTGTAACCTATAGTATGTATGTACTTACAAGAAATTAAATCTTATCTTATCTTACTTGCGAAAAATCTATCTGTCTGAAGGGTAAACGGCAAATATAACATGACTAATCGCTGAAAATTGACCTTAAGCTTGAAATACATTCATAATAAACAGTTTATTTTATTTTGAGTTTTCTTGTAATACTCGTGCTAAAAACTTATATTTCTGAAAAGCATTTGATAAGGCAAAATTTTAAAAAAATCAAAATTCCACAGTGGCATGGAGAATTACTACTTAAATTTAATTCAATGTTTTTGTCACCTTCACAGCTTCATATTTTGAACCAAAAAGGTGGAAAATTATTTTCTACCATGGTTTCCTTTTGCTACAACTATCCTGAGAAATAACCAGAAAGCCAAAATAACTTAAGGGCGATGCTTTCCCAAACACGTGAATTAAGGAAACAATTGAAGAGAAAACATCCTCTGACGGTGGGTATACCCATAGGCGGAAAATTGTTTGATCATACACAAAAAGTAAAATTTACTAGATTTTTGGTCAGTGTAGACGGTTTAAAAAATTTCCACAAAACCACTATTTCTGCGTTTTCTTTTTGCTGAAAATTATTTTTAGTGGATTATACCTCTAAAAACCAAAACAAAAAACCTAAATGGATGTCCATACTATCCTTAAATTTTAAATGGGTAGGGGAGCTAGCAGTTTTATGATTTGACCATATAGCCAAAGGTGGACAATGGGTTTTTCCGGGAAGGGTAAGCTGGGGGAGAGGGGCGGGGGGTTTAATCCCCAAAAATTTAAAACTACAAAAACCTTTTAAAATTTAATTAATTAAGGTAAGGGTGAAATCCATATGTGGGCAAGAGGGGGGGGGGCGGTTGGGTGGATTTCCCTCCCCCAATCCCAATTATAGCCGACATGCTCTCCACCTCCCTAAAATTTGAAGGTACCCCAGACACCCTCCAACCCTAAAATTTGAGGGGTCCCATAGGATTAAAAACGCTAAAAATGGAGTATTTGAGGTATACCCCCAAAAAATTTTTGGGACACCCCCCTAAATTTCTGGGGTTGGGTATACACCCCTCCCAAAATCCGGAAGGCCGCTTACCTATGGTACCATCTATAAATCAATATTCTCACAAGGCTGGGTTTCCAAAGAAAAATAAAGGGACTACAACTACGGAAATGGAATACCTAATGGAATAATTAATAATAATTTTTACATTTATATAACATATAAATCTTAATTGTAATTATATGCTGATATAACTTGTTTAAAGGAACCCTTCTGTTGGCAACACATGTCACTTAGACCCATAGGTGGGCATCCTTCCAGATTGGGGGTTACACCAAACCACCAAAATTTGGGAGGAGCAGGCCCCAAAAATTTTTTAAGGTATATATATCTAAAAAAACTCTAAAAATGAGGCATCTGAGGTATGCCTCAAATACCCCATTTTTAGCGTTTTCAGTACTGATACCCCCCACCCAAATGTTAGGGGGAGGGTTTTCAGGGGTAGCCCATTTTTAAGAAGGGAGAGTGTTGGCAGTAATTTGGAATTTTTTTCAGAAGTGGTTGGAAATAACCCCCTAAGGGAAACCCACCTAAGCTGAGACCTGTGTTTGAACAGCAATATGTCTTTTTCACCATTTTGCTAGAGGCTGCGCTCCACCAACCCCCTTCCCCTGGCTAAAAACGAAACAAATAAGTACTAAAAATATTCCTTCTTTATGACCGATTTTCAAAAACTTTTGGAATTTTTGATAGATGCACCGCTGCCACTATTTCTCCTGCCAAATTGTAATTTTTTTATTTTTGATATTTGAATCAACCACAGGTGGCAGGGCATGTTATTAACCTTCCCAAAAATCATAAAACTGCACAAAATTTAAAATCTTTTAGGGGATTATACCCAAAGTAAAAGTACTTTGAGGAAGGCGGTATCACAACAAATTATATTGTTTTAATACTGGAATTTCTTCGCAATCTCCCCCTTTCTCAAAAAATTATGACAGGTCCCAATGACCCTTATATTTTAAAGGTAAAGGAGGCTGTGAGCTTTTTTCATTTTTTTTTAAAGGGGAAGGAGGAGGGGTGGCTGGTTGTTCTGAAATATTTTGTGAGATTTTCTAAGGAAGAGGAATGCCTCTTCTAATCTCCTGAACACAATACCAATACCATATTAACCCATTTTAACCAGCTTCCAATGAAGCAACTTACTATTGATTGTAACCAATCTGTATAGGCCTTCTTATATTGTAACCAATATAAGAAGGCCTGTACATTTTTCTACATAAAGAGCCTATTTTAATATTACCGCTGAAAAAATTTTAAAAAAAGTGGTTAAAAATGTGTTTATAGGTTATTTCTAACTTTAAAATTTTGACTTTGAGATTTTTTACACTCTAAAAAGCATTAAGGTTAGATTTAAGGTAATATGGGTATTGTATTATAATGGGCGAAAAATTCCATTATTTTAAATAACTACACAGATTATACTGTTAACAACATTTTAAACCAATAAACAAAATAAAAACAGTGTTTGAACATTGCCAAAAATCTAAAGAGCTTTAAAGTTTACAAAAAATATTAAAATTCAATAGTGACGCAGACCTGTGCACTTCACCCCCCCCCCTTGGGTTATATTGGGGGGGCGATTCCGAAATGAAGGGAGGCAACTTTTTTGAAATGGGGGGGCAATAAAACGGGGGGGAAAGCAAGGGGAAAAAGAAAAAAAGAAAAAAAAAGAAAAAGGGGAAAAAAGGGGCAAAAAAGCGAAAACAAGGTAAAAATAGGTCTAAAATGGCTTAAAATGCATTGAAATAGGCTAAAAACTGCAAAAATTTTGCAATTATGGCTTCATAATAAGTAAATAATTATATTAAAAAAATTAAATATTAGTTCTAAAACAAATTTAGATCAATGGTTTTTATATCAAGATTTTTAGAAACGAGACTTTTTTTCTCTGACCCTTCCTCATTAGAGGTTTATTTAGAGTTAGTTAACTTCGCAAAAAAACCTGTAGAAGTACAGAAAACCCCTCCCCTAAAGCGTTAATTGAGTTTCTGGGGGTAGTAACTTTTCCGAATAAAGTGGACTTTGTTCTTCAATTTTACTAATTTTCCTGAATAAGCATCTTTTTAACTTTAAAAAAAGAAAACTCTTTTTTATGTGAATATTTTTTTATACTTCTAAGTTGTTTTATCATCAAAAATTAATTCGGGATAATTTCATTTTCAGACATCATAACTTAGGCTAACAATTCTCATAAACGTCCTTCAATTTATTTTACAAAATTAGCTTTATAAAAAGAAAGAAATTAACTCTATGAAAACATATTTTTCGGTAAATTCTGGCCTGAGGATCTTGATTATCTGTGATGTAATGTAGCTTTAAAAAGTAATGTCTGTTTAATTTAATACAATAAAGGGACCGTTTTAAAAAGCGCAGTTTTTTTATGCACAATTTTACTGTTAAAGAAAATTTTTTTAAACTTACAACACTGGTGTAAAAAGCTATTTTAAAAATAATTTCAAATAAATTTTTAAACCTAAACAAAGCCTAAAAATCAAGCTAAACTGTTTTATAGTTTTCAAAAATTATGGTGATGCTTTTTTATGAAAAAATCGGATTTTTACTGTTGACTCAAAACGATTGTCATACAAAAGTTATAAGTCTTAGAGAAAAATAAAAATATATTTTAAGCCTCAAGACTTTTCAAAGCCCAAAAATTTTTTGCTTAATAAATAAATAAATTAGTAAATAATTAATAAATTAAATAATTAATAAATTAATAAATAAATAAAAAACTACCCTATAGATAATCTTAAACTACCCCATAGATCTAACTAACTCAAGTTCGTCTATAGGGGGTAGTCGATTGCACAAAAAAAGGGTAGTCGGTTAGATCGATCTCGATCTAACGGGGTAGACAGCTCATGAGGTATCTATAGCAAATCCTTAATGCACTAAAACGTTTTAATTAACAAAACAAATGCTGTTTTAACTTTGTAAAAATGTTTTTATGGACTTATAAGCATAGCGCGCTGTTTTATGTTGGGAAAAAAATTACAAAAATCTTAGAAAAGAGCAAATTTTTTGTGTATGACAAAATCTAGTTGAAAAATAAAATTCTAAAGAGTTTTTTAATGCTACCTATGTTCAAAAGAGGGTTTAAAATTTTTCGTTAAACAGTTTGGTAAAGAATTGCAGTGGCATTATTTCATATAAATTTTAATATTATTTGATAAAAAATTTAACATGCATTTTAGGTCATGTAAAAACAAACAAAAAAAAATTATTTTAATTATTTAAGTCAAATTTCAGAACTATTTTAACGTTTAAATAGTTTTGAAAATGCATAAATTTCAATTAAAAAAATTCAAAATTTAAAATAAAAATAATAATTCCATTATTCTTTTTTTAAAGTATTTATACATAAAATTTTTTGACCTTATTAAAAAACGGTACAGGGGCTCAGCAAAGCGGTCCTCTTCCTAAGGTTATATACCCATTCATAAAGATTTAATCAACAAAATACCCATTCATAAAGCAACCTTTACATTAAAAAACCAGGACACCCAAATCTCTTGCGGAACAAGTTGTGTTTGATCTAAAATTGTAAAACGTGACGCTTATGAGAATGATCGCTGAGTTGGAGACAGAACGAGACCAACTTCTGCATCGTGTGGAAAAGTTGGAAGCCGCTGGAATAAATGAGGATTCTATCGCCAAGATCTGCTCGCGAGTAATTCAGGACCTCATCCCATGAATGAAGGAACGTATAAAGAAAGCTGAGCTCCAGCGAGAACACTCAACAATGGCAGTTGTTGCTGGTTTGAAAGAGGCGGACACCAAGCAGGAAGACCTGGAAACAGCTAAAACTTTGGTGGAGGAAGCAATCGGCAACAGAGGGGAAGATTTTTAATTATAATGTTGTCGATTGCTTCCGTATCGGTAAAAAAGATATAGCAAGACCCCGCCTGCTAAAGATTTGTTTTTCCAATAATGCCGATTGAAATCGCTTTGTTTGCTCCAATGGAAAATTGCGTAAAACTGAGCTGTTCAATAACGTTTATCTAAGACCCTCTCTTAGCAGTGAACAGCGAAAAGAACAAGTACCTCTGCTGGCCAGAGCCAAAGAACTTTGAAATGAAAATCATAAGATATTTGTTCGATATAGTGACTCTGGTGATCCTTATTTGTTTGATCAAGACAAAAAATGTGTATTAAAAATCAAGAGCTCTCAGGAATTTTCAAAATAGGATAAAATGCAACCCAGTTGCAATTTAGCAAATAAAAAATCAAGCATACAAAGAAAACCTTAAAAAATTCTATTAATTTAGTATCTTTGAACACAAGATCCATTTTAAATCAGCTTGATGAATTTGAGCTCTTGATTTCTGGTGCAGATACAAATTACTGTTCTCCAGATATTGTGCTTGTTCAGAAGTCTTGGCTAAGTGCGGATATCCCAAATCAGCTTATAATTAAGGATTACTCCAACTATAGTATTCTTAGGAAAGATAGGGTTCAAGGCAGAGGGGGTGGTGTGTTTATTTTAATTGAAAAAGAGATTAAATACAACAATGTAAAAATTTATGAGAAATATCATAATTTGGAGGTAGTGGCAACAGATCTTAATATTTTAAGTAATAAAATCCGTCTAATAAATGTTTACAGGCCCCCAAATATTAGAGGTGAAGAGGACTGTTTACTGTTACTAGACTTTATACCAAATATTTACTGTTACTAGACTTTATTAAATGCTATTTCACAAATTATACACATACATCAATCCTAATAAGCGATCTAAATTTACCAGGAATCCGTTGGGATAGTCAAACCGTAATAAGTAATTTACAAAATGAGACCAAATATTACACAAAATTTTTAGAATTAGGTCTATCACAACTTGTTCTTGAGCCATCTCGAGGTAAAAATTTCTTGGATTTGGTCTTAACCAATGACCCAGAAATTTTTAATGAAGTCCAACTTGCGGCCAATTTTGGTAACTCAGATCATGCTGTATTTAGTTGCAAAACTAATTTGAATTTGTTTAAAGACAATACCTCCACTAAAACTGACTTTTTGGTACCTGACTTTAAAAATGTTGATTACAAAAGCATTACTATGCTTCTTGCTGTTTAAGACTGGGATTTAAACTTTAAATATTTTAACACAGTCCAAAAATATTGGGATTGCTCCAAAAACATACTCACTGATTGTATCCTTTTACATGTGCCATTAGTAAAAAAATATAAGCAACATATTAAAAAAATGCCGTTATCCAAAACATTTTGTTAAACTTAAAAATAAAAAGAGGAGGTTATGGAAGCTCAGAACTGAAAATATTACTTACAAAAATGACTTCAAAAAAACTTCAAAAGAATATTCTGAAAGTGTTAAAAAGTTTAATGCACAGTTAGAAGAAGAAGTGCCCAAATCAAATGATATTGGGTACTTTTTTAAGCATATAAACAAAAAGCTTAAAACAAAGAAATCTATCCCACCAATTCAATCTGAAGATCGCAGTTTTGTTGCTGAAGATTTAGAAAAAGCAAAAATTTTTGGAGAATATTTTAGTTCTGTGTTTACTAGAGATAATGAAAATTTTCCTCCATTTGAACCAAAAAATATTCATATTCTTGAAAATATAATTTTTAGCGTAAAAGATGTTTTAAAATTTCTAAAAAAAATACCAAATAAATTACCTCGCTCTCCAGATGGCATACCAGCTTTGTTTTTAAAGCTTTTAGCAAAAGTTTTGGCTGAGCCCCTTTCAAAAATTTTTCAAAAGTTATTTGACGCGAGTGAACTACCACATGATTGGAAAGTTGCCCTTACTACTCCTGTTCACAAAAAATGTCAAAAGTGCCAAAAAGAGAATTATCGTCCAATCTCACTTACCTGTTTTTCCTGTAAGATCATGGAGCAAATAGTAAAATTTGAGCTTTCTATCTTTTTTGTAAATATAGTATCTTACCTTCAGCATGGTTTTAAAGATAAAAGCTCAACAGTTACACAACTTCTTAATTCTTACAATGATTGGACATTAGCTGTTAAAGATAAAAAATCAGTGGATGTTGTGTATTTGGACTTTGCAAAAGCTTTTGATACAGTATCACATCAAAAGCTTTTGTATAAATTAAGTAAATATGGAGTTTGTGGTAAACTTTTAAAATGGTTAGAAGCGTTCTTAACTAATAGATAAATGAAAGTAGTAATAAATGACTCTGTTTCAAATTCACACCCAGTAACAAGCTCGGTACCACAGGGTTCAGTTTTAGGACCTTTTCTTTTTTTAGTTTACATCAATAATATTTCTGAATGTGTTCATAACTGTAAAATCAGAATATTTGCTGATGATTCAAAAGTCTATACTAGTTTTGATAAAAATAACAATCGACTTAAATTACAAGGTGATCTGAATAGAATTGGCAAATGGGCTAGTGATTTGCAGCTTGGTCTGTCTGTAAATAAATGTGAAGTTTTAAATATAAATAATTAGAAAAACATTACTGAAATTAGTGATCGACCGGTGCAGAATTTTTGCTGATGCCGGGGCCGGGGCCGGGGTAGAGAAAGTGGGATTTGCTGGGGTCGGGGCCGGGGCCAGGGTAGAAAATTTTGCCCCGGCCAGGGCCGGGGCCGGGGCAGGCGAAAAATTAAGCAGAATTTGTAATTTTGGTCATTTTTTTTTCAAATAAAAATCAACATTTTTACTGTTAATTATTTGGTTTATGTAATGAATAGTCACATTTTAGAGTTTAAGTACTTTCTGAGTAAAAAAACTTAATTTTTATTACACAAAAGTTTGTTTTTCTAAGCAGAACAAAATTTTTATTTTCATATTTCAATTTTTCTAAACCTAAATTATTATTTTATTTACTTAATATATGTACATTTTCACGTAATTATTAGCAGTATATTCTTGTTTAAAGCAATATTATACTTAATCGCAAACCATTTATGTTACTTTTAAAGAATGCTTTACAAATATGTAGAGTTAAAATACTTACAAAGAGCGTGTTTTGATCAGTAAAGCAAAACGTAGTAAAGAAGCTAAAATTAAAACTGGGTACAAGTAACAAAAATATTTCACAATAACAAAATCTCTTCATATTAAAATGATTTTAATTAAATATGTTGGTACCTAATTGGCGAAATTTAACTGTAAAAGTAAATATGTAAATATGTAGAGTTAAAATACTTACAAAGAGCGTGTTTTGATCAGTAAAGCAAAACGTAGTAAAGAAGCTAAAATTAAAACTGGGTACAAGTAACAAAAATATTTCACAATAACAAAATCTCTTCATATTAAAATGATTTTAATTAAATATGTTGGTACCTAATTGGCGAAATTTAACTGTAAAAGTTAAGAATACTAGTCTTGCTTGAATGTTATTTTAAAAAAGAACTTTTACCACTCTGGCCCAAACCCGCTTTTTAATCGGAAATTGTTTAGTGTTAGAAGGTCTTAAAAAGTCAGCCAATAAGGATTCAGAATTTGAATTTTTGACAACCAATGAACGCAGAGCGGGTCATAATCTTTAAGGAGATCTTTTTCATAATAGCGCCAATTTTTGCGCTGATTGGCTGCGCTCTTCGAGCCTTGTTCCGTGAAAGTGACGTGAGCAATTGTCACTTCCGTGCTCTCCCTTTCTTCTATATTTTAGAGATAATTTTCACTTGGCGAGGAAAAAAAGTACAAAACGAAACTTCAAGGGTTTCAATTTAAAGTGTTACATAGAATCATACCAACAAAAAAGTGGTTACATCAAATTAAAAAGGAAGAATTAAAAAGAACGACGTTTGATAGCTCAAATG